>VZTF01001714.1:388915-600830 GCA_013397755.1 Cnemophilus loriae
CCGGACCGGACCGGACCGGACCGGACCGGACCGGACCGCGGGATCGGCAGGCTGCGCTCACAGAGCGGGTGTGTGGGAGTGGGGGGTTTGGTAACCGGAGGCCACGTCTGGAGCGCTGTGTCCAGTTCTGGGCTCCTCAGTACAAGAGGCAAGGAGGTCCTGGAGAGGGTCCAGCGCAGGACCACAAAGATGGTGAGGGGTCTGGAGCATCTTACGAGGAGAAGCTGCGGGAGCTGGGCCTGGTTAGTCTGGAGAAGAGAAGACTGAGAGGGGATCTCATTAATGCGTATAAATACGCCAAAGACGAGTGCCAGGAGAATGGTGCCAGACTTTTCAGTGGTGCCCAGCGACAGGGTGAGGAGCAGTGGCCAGGAACTAAAACACAAGAAGTTCCATCTCGGCATGAGGAATAACTTCTTTACGTTGAGCGTGGCGGAGCACTGGAACAGGCTGCCCAGGGAGGTCGTGGAGTCTCCCATTCTGGAGGCATTCCAAACCCTCCTGGACACGTTCCTGTGTAATCTGTTCTAGGTGACCCTGCCTTGGCAGGGGTTTGGAGTAGATGATCTCCAGAGGTCCGTTCCAACCCTAATCATTTTGTGATTCCATTTTGCTCTCAAACCAAAGTGTTCTGCAGATGCTTGTTGAAGTTTCCTAGGATGCAAACACTGATTGCTATCCCCTTAATTTTTAAAACTGTTCACATCTTCCTTGTGATGAGGGAGCTAGAACTGGAGTTTTGTTTGGATGGTGATGGATACTTTTATGGCAGAAAAACAGCAGGTTCCAGTTTTGTTTGTCTGTGACTTTTGACAAATAATTTTTTCTTTAATGAGATGGCATGGAGCTGCAAAGTAATTTTTTTGTCTTTGATGCTCATTTTTCTGCTAATACAGATGATGACTGAGTTCGCAACTCTGATATATCAGTATTATCCTTATAGAATATATTTTGTCAGATTCCCCTTATATTTTCCCCAGTTTCTGCTGTCTACAGGAAGGACAGCTTTCACTGCAGGTGAAGTGCTTGGTGTCACACACTGCTTACCAGACTGGTCATGGCAAAGCACTTTGTTGTGTTCACCTTAGCTGGGGTCTCATTAGGGTTAAGGTAGATGAGATGCTGTACAAAAGGCAATTGATACGTTGGAGTCGTTAATATTTTTCCTAAGGATTAGCTTGCAGCGCAGGCCTGAAATTCAGCTTTTCACCCTTGTGCTGTTCTTACATTAACATAGACCAAACTGAAAAAAAATTCAAAAAAACAAAGAGAAGAATTTTGCTATCAGCTTGTCCAATGGCGTACATATTTCCTAGTATCTCCTGCATTTATGTTACTGTGTCTCTTTTCGTAGCTGTATCGAATTGGTGGCTCATGCGTATTTTGCAGTCCATGAGAGATCTCATGGCTTTTTCATCCCACAGCTTTTAAGAAATCACACATGAAATCAAAACTAGTTAATAGTCATCTGTTAGTATTTAACCTTGCATTTAGTGTAGCTAAATGTCATCCTGTATTTATTCTTGCTCTTTTCAAAATCAGTTGGTTTTTTTATGTATGTATGATGTTATGGCTTTGGTTTATGCAGTTCTGTCATCTGCAGCTTTCATTAATGCGTTGCTGTCTCCTGCTCCAAGGTTGTGAATGCAGATGTGAAATAAAAGTCTGATCCTTTCAGCAACTTCGTTTCTGGCCTCTCACTATAAGTATTCCCCTCTGAGGAAATAAGCAGATCCAAATCTTCCTGTTGTTGGAACTGGACTGTGTTTAGTACCCAGATTTACTTGGTTAAATCCAGTTTGAGCATATGTGTGCTGTAGTGCTGAGAACAGTCTAAACCCAGGCCCGGTTAGTCCTGTGTTCTGGCCATGTGGTCTTGTTCTCTGTCAAGCAAAGGAACGAACACTTGTGACCAGGTAGAGGATCTGTTCAGGAAGCTGATCTGGCAAAAACCCCAAAATTTTCCTTTTAGATGGTTTAATGCGGTTATCTTCACAAACCACCAACAAAGAAGGATGTGAGGAAGCACATCTAGTTGGCAGTGATACTGTACTGCACCTTAGGTCGGCTTAAGGTGCTGTGGAGCTGTATTCTGAGCAGGCATCAAGAGTTTCATGGTAATGTCAGGGTGTGGGGGGCTGACCCTGGCTGGATGCCAGCTGCCCAGGGAAGCTGCTCTGTTACTCTCTTCTCAGCTGGGCAGGGGAGTGAAAACATAATGAAAAGCTCATTGATTGAGATAAGGGCGGAGAGAGTTCAGTCAGCAGTTACTGCTGTGGGCAAAACGGACTCGACTCGGGGAAATTACTTATCAAACCAGAGTAGGGTAATGAGAAGTAAATCAAAATCTTAAAAACATCCCCCCCATTCTTCCCTTCTGGACTGAACTTCACTTCACAGTCCTCTACCTCTTCCCCCCTGTAAGGTCCCTCCCACAAACTACAGTCTTTCACAAATTACTCCAGCGTAGGTCCCTCCCAGGGATCACAAGTCCTGCCAGCAAACCTACTGTGGCACCTGACGCACCTCTTCCTCTTCCTCCACTGACCTTGGTGTTTGCAGAGTGGATTCTTTTGCATATTCTCAATTCTCTCTCTGCTGTTCTGTAGGTTTTTGGCATTTTTTTCTCCTTCTTAAGTCTGTTGTCCTAGAGATGCTACTACCATTGCTGATGGGCTCAGCTTTGGCCAGCAGCAGGTTCACCTTGGAGCCATCTGGCGTTGGCTCTGTCGGACATGGGGAAGCTTCTGGCAACATCTCACAGACACCCCTGTAGCCTCTGCCACTACCAAAACCTTGCCATGCAAACCCAACACACAGGGTCAGGATCTTCTGATGTAGATTCAGGAATCCAAGTGATTTCATAAAAGAAAGACCTCTTCAGTGCTGAAAATTCAGAATTTTCCTATGCTGTCTCAACCTGTTCAGAAGTCTGGCAGGGTTGATTTTTTTTCTTTATGAGAATTTACAATGAGTAGAGGAAGGAGAATGTGCATGATTTTTCTCTTTTAGCTGGGAGAGTTAATGGGCTTGTCCTGTCTGCAAACAAGCCACGGATGGTTTAGAGGACTGTATTTCACTAGTGGGTTTATGTACAACAACATTCCCTTCAACTCCAGAAAAACTGGTTCATTTCCAAAAAAAGTCTGCCCTCCTTTCCCTGTGAGTGAAGCCAGAGAAAAAAATGGAATTTCTTATAAAATTTGTTTTTGCTATAGCTCTTAATTACCCAGACTCAAATATGTTGTGTGATAGCAATGAGACCTAACTTTGACTGTTCTAGCTGTGTTAATTACAAAAGGAATGACAATTTCAGCAATTAATTAAAACAGTTGAGATCTCTGGCAATATGTAAACACGGTTGTTCAATGGAATGCTTTTAGGTCAGGGAAATGGAAAAAAAAAATTATAAACCAGAAAATAACAATATAGTCCCCTGGATGCTGTGGATGTTACTGAGATGAGCTAGAATACCTCTAATAACTCTCTGGGCAAGACCTTCTAGTTGTTTATATACAGCATTGCAAGAGAGCAAATAACTGCAGTAAATAGAAGGTGTTCATCCCGTATGCCTATATCCCACCTGGCTGGACCTAGTGTAATTGAGTTGAGAGGGAAAATAAACAGAACAATAGCCACAAGATAGAGTAGAAAGTGCTGGAGAACTGTGTTTAAAGCAATGTTATTTAGCCTGCTTTTTTTCTTTCCTGCTTTGTTTCCTGTTCTTTACTAGAGTCTCTGTTAGCAACAGTATATTGCTGAGCATTCAATTAGAGCTGCCCCATGATACAGAATTGGGACTCACAATTTCTTGCTCATTCAACAAGTCAACATGACCAGTTTGGAGTCTGGCCATAAAATTAAGCTTAAGTGTTTGTATTTTTGGAAGATTTTTCCTTTGCTTCTGAAGCAGATACTGTGACTTAAATCTTCTAACCTTCCTTGCATTTCTACGTTCATGAGTGCATGTGCCATTTGAAGAATGCCGATTTTTGTGCTACCAAAGAAGTGCCCATGTGGAGGAAGAGCTTATTACATAAGTATCTATGCTAAGAACTCTATGGAAGTATCAAATCTAGAATTTTAAGAAATGCAGTAAAATGTCTTCCACCTGCAAAATGTGCTTTTAGCTTTTTAGTTTTGGACTGAATAATGAATGTTTGACTTCCAGGAATCTTTGGTGAGAAAGTACTGAATTAAGCCTTTTAGCAGGTACCAGGAAGATTAAGTCTTGGCAGCAGCATACTTTTCTTCTATGCTTGCATTGAATTAAATAATGAGCATTGCCAAGCAATGTGTTGCAGGAGGGAGAGGCAGAAGAAATACAGCATTTCTCCAACCAACCACTTCCATAGTGAGGACATGGATAACAGTCTGATCCCTTCAGTTCTTACTGAGGCTGTGATTTCACCAGGGGGATTGAGTAGTGCTAACTCCCTTGAAAAAAGGGAGGTCCTGTTTTTACCCCCACTTTTGCTTCACAATCTGTTCCTGGCCTCCTGGCTACTTCTTAATCTGTGTTTGTACTCGGGGTACCCAGCAGTGAGTCAGTTCAAATGAGCAGAAGACATAGATGTTTCCCTGCTGGCTCAGAGCATTGAATCAGCTCAGGGAAAGGTCTGATCCAGCGGAGGAGGCGAAGAGATCTTCCCGTTTTGTCAGTAGGGAATCACAGAATCATAGAATTTTTTAGGTTGGAAAAGACCTTTAAGATCATTGAGTCAAGTGTTAACACGTTTGGACTTGATGGTCTTAAAGGTCTTGGAGATAAGGTTTCCTCTTGATACCATTTCCTATAGTCAGGGTGCTGGAGTCCTCCTTTGGCTGGTACATCCCCTTAACTTTCCTTTGGCTCAGCGTGTTGGCATCTCTTGGCACTCCCATGATTTTCCCAAGCTCATCAGTGGTAACTCTGTGACCCCTCCCAGTGCACAGAGGCACCTGCTTGGCTTCAGAATCCTCTTATGTCAGCAGGAGTCAGCTGCCTTTCTCAAGCAGAGTCTGGTAGGATCCTTCTGTGGGAAGTTCAGCCCTCCAGAAGGGAAGCAGTAGCACTGCATCATCTCTTAAGTTGTTTTTGTTGCAGTTTGTTACTCCCCAATGATTACAGATTCTATGTTTTCTCCTCTTTTAATTTTTTTTAGCAGAATTAGTGGTGTAACATACCACCTAAATTTAGCCTGTTTAAACTAGCCTGTTGTTACACCCCAGTGAGAAAACTTGACCCTCCTTTAAAGAGGGAGTTTCTACTTTCGTGAGCTTGCAGCCCAGGAGACTTTTGTTCCTTGTTGTGTCACTGTGCTTCTCTGTAAAATATAGGCATACATAGGGGTTTTAAAAAGCATTGTTAAGCCAAAAATAGAGGAAGATTATAACACTTTAGAAATGCCATGCAAAGTTAATTGTCAGACAATTTGACACATCTTCATAATCTTCCTTTAACAAAACAATAATTAAAACCTATTACAGTTCTCTTGTGTCACAAACATTTTACTAAAATAATTCATCAAAACGAGATCATCACATACAAATGTCATATTAGTCATATAGAAATCATAATGCGAAGTCTCTAGACTCAAGAAATTTTGTTTTATGTGTGTGTGTGGTTAAATAGTACAGATAACCACATATCAAACCAACAATTAATCTTCTGAAGTACCAGCACTGGATTTTTTTTTTCAGTTTCATTGAAAAAAAAATTATTAAGAAATCTTTATCTTAATCAAAACTATAATCTAAGAATCAATGAATGGGGCAATAGGAAATAGCCCCAAGGTGTGCCAGGGGAGGTTTAGAAAAGGACAATAGCAAAAATTTCTTCACTGGATTTTCTTTGCTGTTGTCAAACACTGGAACAGGCTGCTCAGGGAAGTAGTTGAGTCACCATCCCTAGACGTATTTAAAAGATGTGTAGATGTGGCACTGAGGGACATGGTTTAGTGGTGGACTTGCCAGGGTTAGAGTAATGCTTGGGCTTGGTGATCTTAAAGGTCTTTTCCAAGGTAAATGATTCCATGGTTCTATGATAATAAACATTTATCAGGGTGAGAGTGCCGGCAAGAACCAAAATTGCATATTCTTTGTCCTATCTGACAATTTTTTGTCACGGAATTTGATTTATGTGGTAGGGACATGACGCCATTACATATATGTACTGTGTCCTATTTTCTAGAATTTGTTTGAAATCATTTTAGTTCTGAATAATTTTCCAGATGAATAATTTTTTGAGTATCCCAGTCATCTTAAAAGTATTTTGATTTGTCTCTCTTTTGTCATGATGACACTTACGGATTTTTTTAGTGATGGCAATGCTTTTGTGATACTTTGTTTTTATATGAAGAAAATGCTTTTAAAATGTTTTCCATGAGAGTCATATCCATGTTTTAATTGGGCACTAAGAAATAAAATTTCATCTTTTCATTTGAGACTTTTTAATAAATTGTAGTTATTCAAATCTGGGGGGAGGTCATCCATCCTTCTGGTGAGGAAAGAAAGACATTTTTATGGAAGATATGGATATAAAGAAAGCATGTCCAGATCTAAATATTTAACCTTTTCACTGCAATTGTTAGCTTTATCAAAATTCTTTTTGCTTGATTATGCAATGAGAATAGTTATCTTCGGGCTTGATAGAATATTTTATTAACTGTGTTCTGGAGAACTGTGAGAAGATTGTATCTTTTCAGGTAGTCACCAGTCTCAGAAAATACTTGTACCTTTATTAACTGTCTGCTGCAAGCAGCAAATTCTGTGATCTGAGCATGCTGCTATGAAATGGCCCAGTATTTATTTCACCTAGTTATGCAGATTCTTTTCTCCAGTAAACTGCTCTGTGTGTTGCTTTTCTTGTGCCCATCATCAGGCCGTGCAGTTCTGTCATTTAGTTTTACTACTGTTATGTGTTACAGTGGTTTGGCTTGCTACTGGAGATAAAATCACCTTATTTACAAGATGATTCAGAGGACTGGACAACACACACAAACGTATTGCAGACTCTGATAGTGAAACATAAGAGTGTGCTGAGGCATAAATTCAGGCTAAGAATGTTTTTATTGTAGTGTTCCTTTTTTCCTGTAGAGAATAAATACAAATCCAACCAAGGTGTTTTTGCATTACTACCAGGGTAGTTTTCTTATTGTGCTGTTTCATTTCTTAAGCAGGTTGGACATTACATGCAGATTTAAATTGTTACTAGTGTCGTGAAAAATTCAGTGAGAATTTGTCATCCAAATTTTCATACTTTATGTTTGCAAGAGTCCTGATTCAGCCCCTACTGCAATTTAATTATTCATAAAGTGCCTAGGCTATTAGATTTTTTTAATGAGGAATATTTTTTTTAATAAACTTTAAATAAATCAGGTTATTCTAGTGACTTCACAGTTAACATTTAAGTAAAAAGAACTACACAGATCCTTGCTGAAGTGAAGCAAGAAACTAGGCTAAATTATGTTTCCTTTTTTGAATGAAAAGACTGGTGAAGAGAAGGATACTAAAGAAGAAATTAGTGTCAGGTCCAGGAAACTGTGATTCCAAGAGGCCTAGTGCAAGATTTCAACTGTGATATCCCTCACAGTTCTTTAAACAAGGTGACCTTGTATATATTCTCTTTATTCAGTCATTTGTTATGAAGATACCTCTTGTATTTTTCCTCTCCATTTTGTTCTCTTTGATGCCAAGCCCAGAAGAGAGTTTATATAATCTACAAGTATTATTGCAAGAGGACAGTTTTCTCTGTCATGCAGCTGAGGTTACACAGATCACTAGTCTGGTGTTTGAAGGGATTAGAAGAGAGATTTACAGAAGGTGGTGCATCTCTGTGAAAATGAAAGAGAAGTGAAAACCTACGTTGTGTTTGCAAAGGACTTTTAAATTGCCGAAGCTTTCTTTTGGCAAAAAGATAAACACGACCTTTAATTTTCTTCATCTAGAACAGGCCTTTTCTAACCTGCTGTGGTTCAGGACACCAACCTTCAAACTGTGGCTCTGTTAATCAGGATTTGCATTCTAATTTCTTTGGGTACGAAGCCAAGTATTTCTCTGCATGTCGCCTTCCTGTGGGCTTCTTAATTGATCGGAGGTTTAGCTGGAATGTTCTGACCTGGGAAATATGCCACCTTGTGCGGTGCTTGCTGTAGCACAATGCTGAAGATTTTTCTGAACATTTAAGATGCTTTTGTATTAGACGTGGTAAGAAACTTCTTTTATCTGGACCATTACCCATAAAATAAAATCAATTCTAGTAAGTGCAAAATTATATTGGCGTAAGGGATTTTTAAGCTCTGAAGCATAACACTGTTTAGAAATAATCAAGAGACATGCAGAGAACAGAAAATGACCCTTAACAACGGAATGAAGACCAGAGTCACAACTTCTTGTGCCAAATGAGTTTCTGAAGAATGTATAATTCATTTCAGTAACTTTGTGCTTTCCATTGCAAGGGGTTTTTTTTATGCAGCATGTTATCTTGTTAAAATATCTTTATGACGTCTCCTAAATGCTACTGTTTAGCAAGGCTTAGGAAAATATATGAACACCTTTAAATCCTCTGACTACAATAAATTTTAACTGCAAATCCAACAGTATGACAGAATTTGTAGGGTTCAGCTGACCAAATATTAGTGCCAACTTTGTAAATATCTATACCTAAGCTAGTTCCCTTGGGTTCCCTTTATATTCAAAGCAAAAAGAAGGTACTTCTAGTGCACAATTTGTATTATTTTGAAGTAGACATCTGAAAAGATGAGCTGTTTCCTCAAAGTGCCAATTTCTTCCCAAACTGATAACAGGGAGAGCCTAGACTGGCTAGCTCTCATATTGACATCTACTTTGCGCAAACAGCAGGTTTTGGTGACAGGAATCCTACACCGTGTTCATGCCCCTAGGTTGTTCTGGAGCTTTGTTATTCAGGCCCCTGTTCCACTGTTCCTCTTGTAAAACTTCAGGTACCCAACTGAATTTGACTTGATTTTTTATGGTTATCTCATTAGTATATGGAGAGACAAAGCATAAAAGATTATGTCAATCTTTAAAAAAACCCAACAAAATACCAGTTAACAATCATCCCTTGGCATGAGATTAAAATCACATTATGATCTGGAAGAAGAAGAAAGTGCAAACAGGATTTCAGTGGATAAATACAGTAATGGTTGCCATTCTCATGCAAGAGCAAAAGAATAACCACATTTCACATTTCAGGGGTGACTTCAGTTGAGGCTGATGTGATGCTTTCACAGAAGAGGGCATCTTTCATCTGCAGAATTAAACTCCTAAAGTCTTCCCTCCATGAAAAGAGAAAAAACAGTGTTTTAACGATGATTTAAATGTTCACCTAGATGTCTTACCTTCATCGCCTCTGACCCGAAGACTTCACTTGTACTGGGATCAGTTGTTTCGCCACATGAAGTCAGTTTAGGCTATTATATCTCTAACTTTAGCAGATAAGTCTTTTTCTGAAAGCTTCGTTGTACCTATTTTCTTTCAGCAATTGCTTTGGGAACACTCTCAAGGATAATTCAGGATTATGATTGTTAGAAGGGCAGAGTAGTATACAAAGTAGTAAATGGTGGCATAGAACCTAATAAAAGAAATTAAGTGGGAAAAAATGCAAAAGGAAGGTTGAATATACTCATTGGAAAGAAGATATCACAGAATCTCGGAATAGTTGAGGTGGGAAGGGACCTCTGGAGGTCATTTAGTCCAATCACTGCTCAAGCAGGGCCACCTAGAGCAGGTGGTGGAGGACCATGTGTACTTGCCTTCTGAGTGTCTTCAAGGATGAAGATTCCATATCTCCCTGGACAACCTGTGCCAGTGCTCAGTCAGCTTCACAGTGAAAAAAGTGTTTCCTGCTGTTCAGTAAGAACCTCCTGTGTTTCAGTTTGTGCCCGTTGCCTCTGGTTCAATGCACTGATTCAAAGGAAATGAGCTGTACAGGATAGTGATGGCAGAAGAAAAAAATACAAATTAGGTTGGAAAAGAATGGACAAAATTTGAGGGTATCACCTCTCAGCAGCTTAGAAGAGTGGAACCAGAATGGTAAAACCACAAGGATTGTTAATGAAGTAGTAAGATCACTGAAACTACATGAAATGGGAAAATGAAACGAGCAAGTATGAATACAAGTATCAAACACATTGTTAACTTGCAAAATCTACTCAAAACTGATAGAGGAAAAATATTCTCTCAATTTTTCTCTTTTGTTCCCATAATGTCATTATTGATTACGTTTGTACTGTCTCCATTTGGACACTTTTTTTGTTGTAGTCTGGTAAAAAACTTCTGCCAATATGCTATTGTGTATATTTCTTCTTCTATATCAAATTAATTTTTTATCCTGAATAACTCCAGCATTACTTATATTTTCTCTTTGTTTTCTGCTTCTTTTTGCTGATCCCTACTTTATTTTCACTCTAAGCATATTTTTCCACTTATCTCTATGCCTTCCGAAAGCTGTACTCCCTGTACTCAATCGTGTTTGTATTGCACAAATTACCAGTTCTTTACCATTTCTCACCTTCCATCTGTTTTTCCTTAATATGTAAGCCAAGAGATGGCTGCTGCAAGACTGTTATCTGGCCTTAAATTCTGTTGCATTAAAATGTGCTGTCCAGTGTGGATAATAAACTCCTGGATCTGTTTTATTTTCTCATGCAATCAGTGATGCAGATTCAGACAATGTATTCCAAATGAATCACCTGTATGGAGAATCAAATGTAAATGTTGCCTAAAAAGAGGATTAATACCTTTCCTCGGCAATACATCACATTATACCTACAGTAAAACTAGTGGGTTTCCAAACACAGAAGACCTATTCTGAAAATTAAAAAGTACCACGTGGAAAAGCTATATTTTACTTAACAGAGTGTATCATATTAACATATATCATAAAATGTAAAATGTGTCATGTTCACAATTTTCCTTGTTTTTTTATGATTCACAATGAAATGTTTTGGCAGGAAGTTCAGAAACTAAAATGGTAATGTGACATTCATTATGACATAATCATTGGTCTTAATACACAAGTTGTAGCAGGAATCATATTCTTACAGAATCGAGCATTGAGAAATTAGTAGGTTCCAAAAATCATAATAAGTAAATTAAGAGATAAGACAAATACCCTCAGAAATAATTTAAACTCTGCTTTAGACTTACTGCTTCTAATAGACCTGTACCATAGTTTTTAATCCACATTCTTCCTACCTATATCGCAAACAAACTGATCGCCTTCAATGAAGTTACTGTGGAAAAACTTCTATAAAGGAAAAAATTGTTGTTAGTTCAAGGAAATCCTGTCTACTCAAAAGTTCCTCCAAGCTGTCATTTTTATAAGAAATTATTTAGATGGTTTAGGGGGTTTGGGAAGTTTTTAGTTTAGTTTAGTTTGACTTCTAATTAGAAGCATTTATTCTGAAAGGGAGAATGTCAGAGAAGTATTAGTAAGGTTTAGGTTTTTGAGGAGTGTTTCTAGGTAGTAAGTGAAGTCCGTGGTCTCTTCTACAGGTTCAGATTAGCCAAAAACCCCAAGATCAGATAAGAGTGCGTTTGCTCTGTTTGGCCTGTTGTTTTCTTGTGCAGTCTATGCTGAAATAATGCATAAGGTAGAACATGTCTGTTCCAGGTAAAGCTCCTATTGACTTTCTAGACAGGATTGTGGAAACTAATGGTCTTCTGAAGTAGAATGACTGTGTTTGTTGAGTGACTTGGCACCACATGTAAAATGGTCCAGCTTGCTATTGGTATTTTGTCAGACTAAACTAGTCTTTTTCACTTCAAAGAGATTCTTACTAACTCTGTTTCAAAGCCCATGGAGGTATGTTTTATCAAAGGCTTTATCCGTACGGTGGAAGCAGATTTTCTGAGAAGCCCTGTTGACTTCTTGAGTCAATTATTCTGTTATGGTTTTCAGAACATGAACGTTACAGGGAAGAGGTAATCTTGCTATTTTCTGGCGTGCTGAAGATTTTTATGTTGTTACCTACATTATTCTTTTCAGAATTGCGGAGTGTTTGAGGCTGTAGGGTGCCTCTGGGGATGATTTACCTCACCTCTCCTCCTCAAGGCAGTATCACCTAAAGCTAGTCACCCAGGTCCTCTTCCAGTTAGGTTTGGAATATCTCCAAGGATGAAGACTACACAGCCTCTCTGGGCAACCTATGCCGGTGTTTGACTTCCCTCACAGTAAAAGGATCACCTCCTCTGATGTGCTGGTGATACCCTAAAGGCAGCCCAGGAGGCGTTTTGTCTCCTTTGCCACTGGGCACGTTGATGGCTCATGGTCAGCTTGTCACCCACCAGCTCCCTGAGTAATTTTCTGCAAAACTGCTTTCAAGCCAGCTAGACCAGGCCTGTACTGGTGCACTAATTAGCAGTATCACTGTTTATGCCTTGGAGCAATATGAAGAAAAGTGGATTAAACATTTAATCGTGTGACATCTAGAAGAACAAAATACTCAGAATATTTTTCTGGCTGAAAACAATACTCTGGATGCATTCTCAGGTGCTGTGCACAGAAGAATCACTTCTCTTATTTTGCTGACCTCACTTTCTAATGCAGCCCGATAACGTGCTTGACCTCCATTGCTCACCTTTCTGCACAACTGATATTCCTCAGCCAGTTTTGTTACCCAATGATATTCCATCCCAGACACAGGACTTGCATCTGCCCTTGTTGAACTTTCTGAGTTTCCAGTCAGCCCATTTCTCCAGTCTCTTGATGGAGGGAAGAGACTCCATGTTCTCTTGTTCTCTCCCTGAACAGCAGCCCTGCCCTCGAGCATCCAGATTTTGCGATTTTCCACAGGCTTCCTCATGGTGCATTCTGTCTCTTTGTTCAGGTTTTCAATAAAAATGTCCTTCACCGCAGTGACCCCACAAGAAACAACACTACTGGCTGGACTTCATGCCGTTGACTACAATCCTTTAAGTGCAGCATTCCAGCTAATTTTCCACCAGCATTTTAGCCCACCTACTAAAACCATATCACCACTTTGCTTAAAGGAGACGATAGGAGACAACCCTGAAAACTGTAGCAAAGACAGGATAAATGACATCCAGTGCTTTCCCATCAGCTGCAAAGCTGATCATCTCATCATGAAAAGCTATTAAGTTGCTCAAGCAGAGTTTGCCCTTTTTAGATTGGTACTGATTGAATTGGTACCCAGTCACCTTGAGTCCATCATATGCCCCAGATAAAGAATCCAGGAGGATTTGCTCTATAAACGCCTCGACGACGTTACAATGTCTGGTTTGTAGTTGTTCAGTTCTTCTTACTCCTCCTGGGTCTGATGTTTGTATTTTACCAGTCACCAAGAACCTCCCATGATTGCCACAACCTTCCTAAGGTCCTATAGTGTAGCTTTGCAGTGAGACTGGCCAGTTCCCTCAGCACTGTCTTGTTTACTTAAAAAAACCCTTCATCTTGGATGCTGTGCTTTAGCTTATGTAGTTCTGCTTGTCTCTTCCTCCCTGTACACATATATGTCAAGAAAGAGAGAAATGTATAGGTTAATGTAGAGAAATTCCAAGCCAGTGATAGAAAAATATAGATCTTCAAGAAAATTTTAGAAGAGAACACAGCTTAGATTCCTGAACTTTTTGAAGTCAAAGAGAGTTTTGCAATTTACTTCAATGGATCAAAAATTTCGCTCACGTGTTTTTATGACTATAAAATTTGGAACTTAGGCTGCCTTTGAATCAAGTGTAAAATTGTCTTTGAATCGTGTTCTAAAGTTTTAGAGAGAAAAAATAGTTTGAACTGAAAAAAAAAAACCCTGAAAAATGGGAGCATTCACATTTTTTTTTTTTCTGTAAACTCTTGTCTAATTCTGTTAAAAAAATGGGATGTGACCTTCATGAAAATTCATTTCAATTTTTTAATTGACAGCAGATCTCTATAATGGGTCAATTTTAACCCATTCATGTGACTCTGTTCATACAACTTGGGTTAATACTCAAGCTAGATACAGCTAAGCACACAAAAAGAAAGAAAATGTTTCCTAAATATATGTTCCACTAGTCACATTTACTGAACTGTAAGACATGTGTCTACAAACCCTTAGAAAAAGGAGAGGCTTAGTTTTGATCCATGTGAAATAGTAAATTCAGCTGGAAAGACATAGAAATGATTATGCTAGAGCAACTGGGCTCTTAATCCAGTCTGTTTAATAGAAACTGAAAAAGAACACATCCTACTTTTAATATTTGAAAATTGCTTAGTTGGGGAGAGTTATTTTTGCTGTTGGCAACAGTTTAGTTAGTGGTTTTTTAAACTTCAGTTCTGCAACACATATTTAGAACCAATGTGTTAACATTTGCTTTGCTTGTTCAAATAATGCTAATTTTACCTTGTATTAGGTCTTGTCTGATCAAATCAAATAATTTATTTCACTGTGTACTTCAATGTAAAAATTAATGGTGGTGGTGTGACTTTCTCATCAACTTTGCCTTAGGAAGCAACAGGTCTTGTTTTGTTACCTGGCATGACGGGACCAGGCAGGAAGAGTGAGACAAAGAGCCTTCTATCATGGGCTAGTGTGGCATGTGCCATCTTTATGCCATGCCTATCACATGGACTTCTCTCTTGTGGATCTTGAGTATGCCCAATCAGTCAGTCTGAAATCCATGCTGAAGATCTTGCTTGGAAAGGCAAATTCTTAGTGATGGTGTGTCTTATGGAAGTGCCTCCAGACCTTTTCTGGAGTCTCAAAGAATTCCTCAGAATGGTTGAGCATACACATTTCTTTCCCACTGTAAAAAAAGGGTGTGGAAACCACTGAAACATCTGATTTTGCTATGCTCTCATCTCTTCATATAATTAGATCATTGCAGGGTGGTGGTTTTTGGGTAGGACAGGATCCAGGTACCTAAAAGTAATTTTGCCGGTGCCATTTGAAACACCCTGTTGATCTAAGCCCACTGCTTAGATCAGGGAAAGGGACTGGAAAAGGTGATACACTTCAGAGAGATTTGCACCCTTCTTGCTTCTCAGTATGAAACCCAGGATACCAGTGGCAGGTAAAATGGTGCAAACTTCCACCATTACACATCTAAATCCTATATTGAGTGGTTGGACACCTGAATCACTCTTTAGTCTCGGGGATACCGTCTGCATCCATGCAGAGTAAAGCAGCTTAACCACCTAGATTTTGGTGGTCATAACCTCTAAATGAATCCCACTCTGGTTGCCTTGACTCCCATTAAAGACAGCTCTTCTCGAGTGAGATTCACTTGCACTATTTGATATGTTTGCCTCCACATATTTTGCATCCTTAAACTTCCTGTTTCTTATTAGTAGTTATTGAGGGATGCCACATATATGTGTCTGATTTTTGTGTATTCCATCCCATTTCTGTTTGGTGGCTCAGTGGTGCTGTTTAACAATGCAGATTGGTTTTGACACAGAAACTACTGAATCTTGCTGTCAACCAGATGTGTGATACATCAAATTAATTGTCTTCCAAATAAGGAGTAAAAGAGAGTCTGTCGTAACCTACCTGCATGTTTTGTAGATTAAAAAGCATTCCAATTATTTTTGGTGATGGTTTGCTATTATTACTTACCACGCCTTAATTATGGCTACTTACATTGTTTTTCCAATTTCTGTCTCTCATATTTAGTATGTATTATTCTTCCCTGGGTAATATTGATATTGTGCAGCATAGTGATTAAGTAAATACTGATGTTTCAGTAAATTAGCCCTTCCCTCTAGCTAAAGAGGAGTGGAAAAGAAATAAAGAATAGAAATTGAAAATTCATTGCTCAAACATCAAGCATTAAGAACTTGTTAAATTTCTAGCTCAGGAGAACTGGATGTAATATACCTGCATTCAAAAATTAAACCCACTGTAATAATCTAGAGGAGTGTGAGGAAAATTTTCCCACTTTTCTTGTTCCTTATAATACATATGTGTATAATATCTAGATGTAACTACATGCTCTAGTTTTATTTAGGATTTGTAAGTTTCTTAATGTGCAAGTGGTTTCTGAGCTATATATGCATATGTAACTGCTGTAGTTTTTGTTCAGTATAGTAATCCTACTCTGATGTAAAAGCTTTTTCTTTCATTAGGAAGGATTTACATTCTCTGTGTAGAAAGCCCAAGAAAGATATTATTTATCATTAACTTGATTTTATATTAAACCAAGTTATATTAATCACCTTGCAGAAATTCTCAGCATGTCTAAAAGTAATTAAAATAAATACGTACCTCATGATGAGAAGTTTTTTCACAGATTTTGATTTAGCAGCTTCGCCAGTAGTCAAAGGATCAGAACATCAGTAGAAAGCTGAAGAGGAAAATACTGTGTGAAGAAACACATCCTACTCCATTAGAAATGGTAAACAAGTAAGAGTGAAGACAGAAAACATAGATTTGTGTTTGGGCTTACTTCATTTCCCTAGCCCATTTCTAAAACCAGTCCTTCCCTGCTTGTCTTAGTGCTAGAGATTGATTAACCAGTGCATTCTTAAATACTCATACTATTTAAATCAGTTAGCATAGGAAGTTTTTGGCATAATTCTGCTTAAGAACTGCATGTTCTTTTTTCATTTAAATTTTGAATGCAAAGCACTTCCTAATCTAAATAAAATTAGAAAAAAAACAGGCTTATCATGCAGAATGCCATAAATTTGCTTTAGAAATGGAAAAGTCTCGTGCAGAATTTCATATAGGAGTGGAAAATGGTGCAGTGCAATCACTCTTTGAGAAAATGAGCAAAACCCTGCAACAAGTATTTTATAAGTGCAATCAGGCTTTTTGTTGTAAGCTGCAGTGGTGAATATGTAATGAAGAAGCTCTGCCGTTACCTTTTTATTCTTTAGATTGAGTTGGACAAGTCTCTCCCTGTCCAAAGGCCCTGTTTCACAGGCTGCTTTCCAAGGACTCGCTGACCTTGGCGAGAATGAGATGCAGTATTTCTGTAACTGCAAAGGAATGGGACATCAGTTTGTTGGAGCCACACACACGTGGTTTATTTTACTGTTGACATCTAAAGTAACTAAGACTCTAAAGATCAAACCTAAAATTCTGATTTACAATGAGAGATTGAAAGGCATACAAGCAAAATGCTTTGATGTTTTCTGTCTGAAAATCAGCAGCCTTAATTGATTATGCCAGGAGTGACGAAGTGGTCTTCACAGAGAAACTGGTTGCTGTAATGGTAGCATAACTGGAAGCATCAGAGTTGAAAATTCCATTTTGTTGCACCAGCAAGGGCAGGCTGAACACAGATGAGAAAAGCATGTTCTCTGGCTGTGTCTTGTACTTGATAATGCTACCTGCAGAGAAACCCAAGTGGATGTTTGGACCACAGATGGTAACAGCCATCACTTCTATGAGTTTCCTCGAATTGCCAGATAACTCTATAGCTTACATACTGTAGATAATAAGCAGCTGTTTTTCCCTGTGTCACAAGTTTTCGGAAATTTGTGTGTGGATGACTCAGGTAAGAAGAAAGAAAGAAAGAAAGCATCAAATCTCATTTGTTGTGGTTGTATGACCAGACCTGCCTCCTCTTTCACTGCATTTTGTATTGTAAGAGAGAAAAACATTTTGTGTATCCATAGAAGCCCTTAGAAGATAAGAACATTTTCCTCTACCTTGTTTTTTTGCTTCATTTACAAATGTGTGGTATCTCTGCCTTGTCTGTCCTATTTCCTCTCACTAAGTCTCCCCACCACTATGGGCTGCTTCCTTCATGTCCCACACGTTGGCCTTTGAGAAATCCAGTAATAGCTCATATTCTTTCTTTGCACACAGAAAGTTAAATAGCTGTGTCTTTTTTGCATTGACAGCTTACTGATCAAGAAAATGTCAAAATAGAGAGCAAGATATGACATTTTAGTACAACAAAATTCAATAATCCTTTTTGTTATATTTCCCTGAGCTGGAGAATGCTAATACAGAATGAAGGTGGAGGACAGAAACGGAGATGTGTCAGTGAAGCATAACAAATCCACAGGAAGGGCTTAGTTTTACTGAAATTTATTTGCTATTTTATATATGCAGTCATTCTAAGCAAAGTTAGCTAAGGAATTAAATTGACACAAACACAGTAGATGCTCATTATGAATCAGAAAATTATTCTGAGCTGAGACAGATTTGTTTAAGAAGTCTGAGACTGGCAGTCCTGAAAGTAGTAGTTTTGTATGGTCTTGTAAGAAATATTTCTTTTGTAATGGCAGACAAAGTTGAAACACCTTTGAATACAACTTGTTAGTCCAGTTTGACAAGGAAAGCATGAGACCAGATATCAGCTACCCTGCCCTTGGCTGGGAATCGGTGATGTGAAGACAAAAGGAGAACTACTAATACTAATAAATACTAATATATTAAGAGAACAGACTTTCCCAACATTTGTCCTGCTGCCTTATCTTAACCTAGATGCTTTAAGCATAGATAGTTCGAAGGAATACTATGGCTGAGTGGTACGTCATTCTCTGCAGAGCTTGTTTCTTCCTGTGGTAGTGTGCAGGGAAAGTGCCACAGACTTCTCAGAAGAGCATGGCTACAGGACAGGAGGCAATAGCCACAAGTTGCAACAGGGGAAACTTTGACCGGGTATTAGAAAAAAAAGAATTCTGGGAGGGTGATTGGACATTGGCACAGATTATCCAGCAAGGCTGAGAAATCTTTGTTGCTGGAGATGCTCAGAACACAATGAGGCAAGGCCTTGTGCTGGCTGAGCTAATTGACCCTGCCCTGAGCGGGCTTTGCACCAGCTGACCTGCAGGATCCTGTCCAACTTCAGTTGCTCTGTGATTCTGTGGATCCAAGGCTAAGCTAAACCCATAAGCTTTTACTTACCTGGTTATCTGCCCTATCTTTCTGTCTTGTTCTTTTTTGCTTTTACAGTCTAGTCAAAAGAAAATACCTAAAATTTGTACATAACTCTTGGGCTTTTTTCCAGCCTCAAATTCAAGCTTCTTGTCTCCATTGTTAAACATCTCCAAGGTATTATCCTGTTTATATCATCATCTCTGTCAAGAATTAATGTCTTCCAGTTCTCTCTGACCTAATCCACTAGATTTATCCCACATAAAGTGCAACGGAAAAAATTAAAACCTCCCTTTTCAAAGGAAGCAAGAGCTATTTCTTTTATTTCAGAAAAAGCCTATGATCTAATGAACTGAACTTTTAGAAAAGGTTTGCATGGGGTCAAAACTTCCAAGCAGGAGTGGAATGGTTTTGTTTTGTTGCAATTGAACCAGTCAAGATAAAGAAATAGCAAAAGAGACCCACAGAGCCTGCTTTTGCCACTGGTAATAACAACGCAATAGAATAGGAGTATTTTCTCTATGAATATCACAATATATGTCACTGAGCTGTAGACAACGTTTTCTAAAAATGAAGTAAATCTAGCAGATCTTAGAAAAATGTGAGAGTCTCTGTGATAAATTCATAATATCACGTATTAAATCAAAATACCATAGTACATATTTTGCAGACTGGAAGTACAGCTGAGAGGCAGAAGGAAATAAAAGATTTGGGAATTAGAGTTAATAAGGAAGAAAATAAAATTTCCTGTGCACCAAAATGAGTTCTTCAGATTCTGTCTGGCTTCCTGGAAAACCAGAATTCCAGTAAAGAATACAGATAAAGGAAGAGCAGCTTGAGTGTGTGTTTTTCAGACAGACATATCTTAGCAACCGTGATTTTTAAGGAAAAAACATTAAACTGGATCAAAGGTGCAGTGAGTTTTGAGTACTTAAATGACTATTTTTTATGATACAAGATTTAAATCACTTGTTTAAAAAGCCAGACCATGGTGAGAAAGTTTGTGAACGACTGAATCAATAAAAAGAAGAGTGTTTTGTTAAAATGCTGTCTTCCTAAATAAGCTGCTGAAAGTAGGATGGGCAAACCTATTAACAACTGAAGGAACAGAACACATCCAAAGTCATATTTCAAGGGACAACAAATTTCCTCACTTTCCTGTTAGTCTTGCTGTGTGTTGCTAACACCTGGGAAGGCACTTAGTCACTCTAAATATATTTTATAGGGGATACAGCTTAAGTAACAGACATTAGATTTGTTTATCCCAGTACAAATGAAAATTTGTGAGGTAGCTCAGTTTATGAATAACAACACCCAAAATGATTGTTATAACATTTCTGTTTGTAATGCAATAAAGATTGCATATAAGTGTAATCATTTTATATAAGGAAAATGGTTTTGTTTTGTTTTCTTGAAGATCATTACATTAAAAGTATTTTAAGTTGCAAAAAAAAGAGCAGGGGAATAATCAATTGTAATCAGTGAGGAGAAAATAGCCTTAATGTTCAAATGAAAGCTGGAATTTCAGCAGGCTTCTCTGTAACAGCTCAACATATTGAAAAATCCTGCTAGGTTGCATGTAGTACTACAGATCATAATCAGAAAGATCACATATTTATACACACATGCACACACACACACATATATATAGGTCATCATGGCACACTAAGCAAAGTCACAGGATTTCATCAGAGAATACAGAATTCTTCCTGTGGTCAAGTCTTGAAAATAATTTTGCTAATTCATTTCCCCCCTCATTTTAATTATTATCCATTTTTTTACAGTCCTGTCTGGAATCAGTTGACAGTGTCTTTACGTAAGTGACTTAGTGTCCAGATTTCCTGCTACTGTTACACGTAATAGTGAAATTTCAAATAGCAGCATCTAAATCATGTGCAAGTAGAGTGTGATTTAGTAAGCTATTTTTAGTGGTCAGTTCAATATCTACCCTATATACAGATACCCAGGTTCAAAACTTTTCAACCACATTTTATTTCTTTGCTAGCGACTGTTGGGAGGAGAGGGCTGCTGAATAAGATAACATCTACTATATAGTATCTGTCCAGGGTTTTCTTGCCTGAACCACATGAAGATACTGCTGCCAGTCTTTTGAAAATTCCCACCTCCCAGGTTTCAGCATTGTCAAGGAATTTATTGAAACCATTCTGATGTGCTGTTGTTCACAAAATTTTCACAATGAAATATATCTTTTTTATCACTACAGTGTGGTTCTTCCAACTCTGTAATTTTGCAAGGGGAAAATACTTCAGGGCAAATAAACTGGCAGAGCTCAGGAAGGAGGTCAGTATCTGGTTAGCATTATATTTTAGATGCTTTTCTGTTGAGACTGTTTTGCCCTTTTTCAGATCTGGTCATGGGTTCCCAGTACATAACAGCTCTCTGAAGCAGCCCACATTTATAAAGGAGTTTGTCCAGGACACGGTCAGGCTGTTTCATCACTGGGGAGCTCTCTGAGAAGTCTAAGTTACCGAAGAAGGCAGTGACTCACCGAGAAGCATTTAAGTGAGGATCAGCTTCAACTGTGTTTTGGAAGACAAAGACAGTGTTTGTCAATCTGTTTAAAGAGCTTCCCAGTGAGAAGTTTAATGCATCTGTGGGAATTGAATTTCTGTTTTCACAAGTAAACACTGTAAATCATGGACACAAAGCCACAGAAAATGAGAAATAAATAGGTAAATTATACTTCAAATTAGGGGGTTGAAGTTTCCACATCACCTAGAAAATAATAATTTTATTTAATGGATATATTACTGAAGATACACAAGGACTGTTTTAGCCTAGAGTTACTGCTTCTGTCATTGGTATGTATGAACAGTGAAAGTGTCTGCCAAATGTTAATCTTTCTGCTTTCCTCCAGACGAATCCTACTGGCCATCTCAAAGTGTAGTAAGGATAAAACCTTGAAAAAAGATTTCCAAATTTCTTTGGCAGCCTTTTAAAATTATGTAATCTGTAGTTTATATCTTTGGCTGCCTCCTCAAGAAAGACCCTTCAGTAGCAGTGAGGCTGAACCTACCTCGAACAACTTGCACAAAAATGTGTAGCTGCTTTGGAAGAAATTATTTCCCTTTGCAATAGGTCCAGCAGTTGAACTGGGGAGGCTGTATGCATTTGGACTGGTGTGTTAGTCTTCCAGAGAAGGATTTCTGTGTCTTTCTCTGTATTTTCCTGGCTTTTAAATACTGTCTGTTCCCATCTAGGTTTCCTCAGAAATCCTCCTGTCTTGTTTGGCTTTTTCCTTCATCTATGTTAAGACATAAGAGCAAAATGAGGCAAGGAAGATTCTTCCTCTGCTTTTTTGGGAGAGGGGAGGCTGCAGATTATGATAAATCTCTCTATCCAGAAAGGCCAATAAAAAAGGGACCCAAACTCTTCTATTCTTCTGTGTTCAGCCAGCTGGGTGATACAGGCTCTCTGGGAAGGAAAGAGTGGTGGGTGTAGGAGGTGGGAGAGGGGCAAACGTGCTGTTGAGTAGGTTGGGCTGCTTCACAGCTAGAGCCACAGCTTTTTTTCAACAGGAGAGAAGTCTAAATGCATTAGTGAGCCATTTGGTTCAGAGAAAATAAAAGATGTGAAGAAATAGAAAAGAAAAAACAGCCCCCCTTCTTTCACATTTGAACACACTGGATTTTCATTATAATCCATTAACCTACTCATAGCCTTTCATTAGAGCCCTTGGGAGACTGGAATATTTTTGGCAATGTACTGTTATGAAAAATACAAGTTAAAAACCTGTATAACTGCCCCCTTCCCAGAAATTGGAGCGGTCATAGAGAAATTCAAGTCTTTTCTCTGAGCATACCGAGAAGAGTGTGAAATTGCATGAACATCAGATATGTTTCATTCTATATTTGCATGATTTTTGTGAAGAATAAAAAAATTCCCCATAATTTGCCATAATTTGTCTATTTACTTAGTACTCAGTACATGAGGCACACACAGTCTTTTCAATATGTGTAATTAGGGAAAAAATACTTATAGGCTGGGAGAAATAATGCACTTTTAGTTTGGAAGGTAATTGAAAAAATAGGCGGGGTTTAATACTGTTTGAACCGGTAAATTCTTCTGATTACCACAGATCTATTCCCTTAGTTTCACTGAAGGCATCTGCAGTGTAAAGCAAGAACTTTCTGGTCTTTCTAGTTTACATGGTAGCACATTGTTTTCCAGGCTCAGCCTGTGTCGCTGCCATGATTCTTTACAACATTTACTTTTTAAAGGGTCTACAAGATGCCCATTTAATTACCTAAGCTACCATCTTCTTAACTATTGTCATGGATGACACCAAAGGTGATGGTGATTAACTGTGTGACAAACAATACCATCCATATTGTACTCAGCAGTTTTTTAAACAATTTTTGAAATATGGAATTCTAAAGTCTCCAGTCAAAACCTCTGAAAAGTGAATAATAATGTTCCCTGCATTTTTGCTAGGCTTCTTAATATGTCATCATTATCCCATGGACCCTTTAAGAAATTACATTAAGTATCTCTATTCCCATTTCTGTGCATTAATCTAAGCAAGGACAATTTTTTTTTTACAAAATACTCCCTTCCAGATGCCTGTTTGAAGGCCATACATTTGACTTGGAAAAGGTGCTGCAAATTTGTGGAGAAAGTAAAATTTGAAACACTTTCAATTTTACATGTAATAGGCAAGATTTTACCTCAGCTGAAATAATTCTGATTTCTCTTATTGGAAGTGGATTTTCTAAATTTAATACTGAGAGTTTGCATTGTTCTACATGTAAACTATGGATGTTCAGTGTTTTACCAGCAGATTACGTTTGAGCCATTGCAGAGGCACTATAAAAATATAGTAAAAGACATCTGAAAGACATTAAAACACTGATACCACAATTATGGTTTTAAAATACTGTATTCAAAACTTTCTTTTTGCTTGAAATTGACCTCTTATTAACTAAATTAACGTATTTTGCTTTATGGTCATTGGTTAAGAATGACACCTTTTAACTGTTTCAGCTCTGAAGTGTGTTTTGGCTACATTTAGAGAAATCCAAGGTGAAAATATGCTGGTAGGAAGCCTCAGACAGAAATACGCCCTATTTTTTCGATTCAGTTACTTGTTAGAGCTGAGAGATGCTATACAAATGGATTTCCAGAACATATATCTTGTTGCAGCAATATTCTATCCTTCTTTCTAATAGCTATTTTTATGATTTCCCACAGCTCTTTGTGAGTTCAGAATTTTTAGTATCAGCTGCTGGGTAAGAAAATTTCATTGATTTTCCACAAGGTGGCACATAAGAATCAGTCTGTCTGTATTTTAATGAATATAATTCAGTTAATATACACTTGGTAAATGTCAAATGCATGTGCATACTCAGTGAAGAAGGAATACATTCCTAGTACAGAGTGTACTGTAAATGGCTACTTAAATACAGCATAGCAAGTGCTGCTCTTTCTCTTGCTAAATTATGGAGTTGACTACTATTGTAGAATAGCTTATCAAAATAAAATCTAACCTAAGCGTGTCAAAGTTACTTGTATCATAAAATGAGATTGAAAACTGATTCACGTGAGTTCCCTTGGAATTGTCCAGGAATTAACTTAGGAGAAATTATTTATTCATTATTCAGTATGATTTATTCATGCTTACATTTTATGAAAGACAAACATCAATATTGGTATGTTTCCTTAATGTAGATAAATAAGTTTTAAAGTGAGCATTTAGTTATTAAAAACTCTTCATGTAGTCATTTAATTTGTGAGTTACTCTGCAGTTTCTATGCTAGAGAACTTCCTACTCAAACAAAGAAATAGTTCTGATCCAAGTTGCCATCCAAGCAGAAACTACTCAAGATATTGCATATCTAACGGTGTTAAGCTAATGAATGGTTTCTTCTGGTGCTGGAGATCTCCACCTACTTTAAATTTCCTAGTATTACAGTAAAAGAAAGAAAATTTGCTGATCTACTACCAAGAAGTTGCTACTATGGTATTTTTCATATCTCATTTAGGTACTGAGTGGACAATACATCTGAGAAAGTCTTTGCTTGTAACAGATTTTGAGCAAAAGAGACTTTTGGCATCCAAAAACAGGCACCGATCTATGCAGTCAATAGGAAACTGTAGGCCCAGACAAATCCTACCAAGAAAGAAAATGACATTTTAACCAGACTGCAAACACTGTACACAAGGCATCTAATTTTGCAATTACTCTGCAGTGGATCTATGTCTCTTTCTACTAATGTGAAATACAATCTAGCAGTATATAGCAATGTTCTCAAGTCCGTATCAAAGACATATTATTGCCATCTGCTAGAAAACATTCCCTGAAAATTCTCACCTTTTAAATTTTTTACTCAGAAAGATTATTTTCCCATGCGTGGTGGAAGAGCAACATCATTTTAAATGGGTGGGGGACGTCTATATCATATCTGTGCCATCTATGGCTTAGAGAAATACATACAAAGGATGAGCAGGATGGAAAAAAATCCCCAACATGTCTTGGATGACCAAATTCTAAATTCAGGATCATTATGATAAGTAACAGAGCTAATTAGCATTTTGTCTGAAACGCTTGGTATTCCAAACCCAGGAGAATGTCAACAGTGAATTGTTGAACTTGATCCTTGATCTAGAGGCTGATAGCCTCTAGAACTGATTATCACTGAAACTAATCGTTTTTCAACTAAAATTCTCAGAAGGCCACAGAGGTGTCTTGAAGCCCTGAAGGAAAGGACTTTCCAAGTTTGCTATTGAAATTTCCCCTATGTTTCCGTACAGAAAAAAGTAACATTGAAAGTTCCCACATTTTAGGAAACAAAATTTTTCATCATCTTAGGAAACAAACTTTCCAGGCAGTGTAGAAGAGAAGACAGGAGATGATAGAGGGGTAAAAAAGCAGTTAAGAACTGTAATGAGCTCAGGCATTGTGCACAGAATTCTACATAGAGTGACAGTGGATAGTCTGGTGCATAGTGCAGCTGCTGATCTGCTGGCATTGGTGATCTGGAGACACTTGCCTCCTTATCCAAGCACATCACATTGACAGCTGAAGGGCAGTTAGCAGCACTGGTGGCAGAAGGAATTATAATTTTATGCTGTTAATGACTGATGCTTGCCATTTTCTGCTAAAACTGCTCCCTTGAGCTGTGATACAGAATTCGAGCATCAGTTAATTTTTTTCATCTGAAAGAACTGCTGCTTCAACCACTGCCATTTGCCCACTTGCACTTCTGGAGGTGAAGAGTTACTGAATTTGTGTCTGCTGGCAGAAGACTCCATTTGATTTTTATGTTGAGGCACCAGTTCGTTCACTAGCTGTCTCAAGATGTTTGCAACTTAAAAAAAGTGAAGTAAGGACTATCAGGGGTTGTGGTTTTAACCCCTTATTTCTTCACTTTCCCTGTGCACAATAGCCTGAAGCTGGGGCAGCAGAGGTGTGAGATACAGCAGAGCATGGACTGGCTGTTTTCAAAGCTCTTTCTCAACAGTACGCCAAAAGCTGCATGTGCCTTCTTGGAATATTTTCACTGCAATGATTTTGTACCTTCCTTGAATTGAAGAGTTACTTTCCTCTTACTATTGCTAAAACAATTCCAAACTAGTGCAGCCCCAAAAGGATTGGCTGGTGTGCAAAGTGGCTCACTACCTTTCTGAAAAATAGCAATTATCGGTAATTAAGTAAATAAGCCAACCACAAGATGTTCTTGAGTTGCTGCATGACAGGTTTTGTAACTTTACCTACACTGTTTTACCATTTATATGAAGGATTCCCATTCACTCTATGATTACTCCAGAGTAATTTCAACTAGAATTATGCTACTAAATACAAAAGTGTAGAAGTCTAGTTAATGTAATTCCCTGAAAATCTTATAATATTCTTATGGTAACATCAAAATATTTGAAACAATATTATCGATTTACATGCTGAAAAAGAAATCCAGGATTGCAGTTTAACTGACTATTTACAATTAAATAGAAGTAAAGTGGGAAGAATAAAATTTAGATGACAAACACTTAAGTGACTAAAAATGTTTTTGAATTTTCTGTCTCTGTGGAAAAAGAAAATTTTTTTAATCTTACTAGCATTTGTTATTCAGAGGATGCGTAATAAGAACATAAACAAGCTGACTACTTTGCACTTCATTATTGCTATGAACATGGCCCCAAAGCAAAACAAATGTTGTTGACATACTCCCCTGAGTTTATTCAATAAACAAGCTGACTTGTTTTTTTCTGCTTTGAAGAGACATATCAGCAGACCGAAATGTCACATCCTCAAACATGGTACATATAGATAATGTCAGTGGTGTCAGAGAATTATGTTACTGCTAACCCACCAAAACATTAGTAGAAAAGTGAGGTTTTAGTAAAATCAATTTGGTTTCTCTCGGCCTTTTCAGTAGTGTTAGTCCTATTCGTACTGTTGTAATTGATTTTAAATGTCACTAAGACCATACCTGCAGAAATGCCTCTCAAATCAGATTTATCTTTTTTTGCTGTGAAAAAGGCAAAGTTAGAATGTTTGTTCTTATTAAGATTGCCTTCTGTTGACATACAGCATAGTTTTAAACAAGCTGTAGGTTTCTGTCTTCACATTGCTAGTCTCCTTCCTCTGTGGTCCATCTCAAAGTATCTTCACCTTTCTTTCGCGTTTCATCAGGCTTCAGCAAGGTGCTGGAATAGGAATTCTGTGACTTTTACTGCATTTGCTACATGTGTATTTGATGTTTATTTTCCTCTGTAACACCAAGATGCTGGAATGGAGGCCACTTTGTGAGGTCTATCCATATCTTCTGTGACTCTCACTGTGTCATCCTGAAAACATTTGCTGGAATTTAACTTAGTCTAAAATTAAAGTAGGATTTTAGAAAAATTTTATTGGGTTGAACCACATTTTTGGATTTAAGAATTCATGTCCCTGGTCACTCAGAGAAGGAAATTATATTAAAATAATATAATGCCCCCCATGGTATTAGGATCTGAAGCTGGTTTTTCTCTGTCTTTGATATTGATTAAATAGTTTCTAGTAGTTCCCAGTCACGCATTAACTGAATACATTTATTGAGATTTTAATAAAGTTCAGTGTGTACTTAATGGCAGAGGCTGTAAAATTGATATATTGAGCCAAACCTTATTTTGGTGGACTGGCTATGGGGATTACTAGAGGTACAGCTTCCTTTTTTTCCAACCAGTACTACTAAATCAACAACACAGAAATTCTCTGTTTCGGTAATTGCACGTTTCTGCCTCTTGTTGAAATACTCAATTTTATTTTTCTTAGCCTTGTATACATTCACATGATGGTCAGTGGAAGTAACTAGTCACATTATTCTGTACATTTTATCTGGAGGAAAATGTATCTATTAGAAAAAGGAGATTCTCAGAATAAAGGGTTCAAATTGTCTCTTCAACATATCTGTATCAGTGCCCTTATAAATCCTCCTTATGAAAGCTGAGCCCTCTCCTCCTTTGACTTAAGTGGTTTTTTTCACTCAAGCTTGGGTTGGCATCCATCTCATCCAATCAAGTCTATGGACTAGAGGCAAACATTTGAGCTACTACCTCAAACTCCAAGTGTTGTCAAAGGAGAGTAACAACAATTTCCTAAGCCAAATCTGGCCTGTTTCAGAAGGTTGTATTAGGAAGAAATAAGGTATCCATTAAGAAGCTTATTTCTCTCCCTTGTCTATCAGAGGGATTGTTGATGATACCTCAGATGTGGAAGTGTACAGGATAGTCTCATCCTTTGTGTTAATAGCCTACAGCTAGGCCTTAACTGTTTAAAGGAAGAGAATTGGACAAAGTCTTTGGGAATTGGACAAAGTCTTTGGGAATTACAGATTTTTGACTTACCTGACAGTTATACTTGAAGAGCACCATTTATTTCTGGGCCTTGCTGAGATCTCAGCACTGCAGTGCAAAAGCCTGATAGCAGATGCTCCGTCAGAAGTGCTGCAGCTTGCTCTCCTAGATGGTCTCCTGGGGAGAGCTCTCCTGCATATCAGTGCTCTGAGGCTGAACAGCTTCAGTGTGTTTTGTCTTGCCTAAATGTAGATGCTGCATCCAAACCAGGCATTCTTATTGCCAGAGGAGAAAAAAAAAGGCATTTTCAGGACATGATTCCTCGATCTAGTTACATTTTCACCTTAGGATGAGACAAATTCCTCAGAGATGCCGGTATCTCTCCACATAGAAAAGTAGTTTAGCTACTCCACATATCTGAGTAGTTCAGCCCTGAAGGAAGACCTGCATTCCAGATGTCTCTAGGCAGGTGAGATGAATTGTTCTTACGCAATCCGTGCAATGCAGTGAGACAGATATCTTGACCTTAGTTTCACTGAAGTTCTATTTTCTTGAGTGTTTGCCTCATTCGTTTACTACGTCTTTGCTTTGCCTCATATACCCTATGAGTCTTGACTCCCTAGCATTGCTTCCTCCAGGAATTCCTAAATTCAGACAAACCATAAAAATGCCCTTACTTCATTAATGAGATTCTGTCTATGACAATGTAAGCTTTTGAAAAGATGCTACAATCCCCTTTTTGGACAGCACAATTCAGAATCCTATTCTTCAGCTGAAAGCTTTGAAAATAAATCAATCATAAAAGCATAGGTATGGTTTATTTCTCAGTGATAATTGCTCTACATATGCCAGATATATAAGATATTTATTTTTCAGCTTACCAATAACCTCAGTTGTGGCAAATATTCATTAAACATCCCAATGTTGTCATATTTTTCTTTGATTTAGTGTAGTAAAACTAAGCTATTAGCTTTCTGTGTAATCCATTTTGAGTGATGATAACTGTCTTTCTATAAAGACAAATAGCCTTGAAAAACATGTTTTAGAAATTCTGTCATGACAAGAAAGATTTGTATCAGTACAGGGGTAATTACATTTCTTAAAAGCTTTTCCATTCCAGTATCAATTAGGAACATTGTGGCTTTCTTCCACTATTTCATAACACTTACCCAGAAGATGGTTTGTCTTTTTAATGCTTTCTGCTGTAGAGTTGTGTGTTTATGATTACAAACCTGAGTGATTAAATTCTAAGAATCATCTGGACTCCCTTGACTCCTTGAAAACAAACATGGTAATACATCGAAGCACAGACACTGTGCTCCGTTGTAGCTCTCATCTTGACAGCTGTAATTTTCAAAGGTTAAATTTGTAATATATGAACTTTGTAAAATTCATTTTTTCCTAAATAAACAAATGACCGCTATGCAGATAGATGCATTTCCAGAATGAGCTTCTATTGTTGTCAACAGAGAAGACTGAATTGCCTGCCATATAAATTGCCATGGAAAGGAAAACTTTCATAGTGTATGAAACACAAATATGTATGCAAGCACCTCTATGGGTCATAGAATATTGTACTTTAAATTTGCAGAGATTTATCAGAGCAGGAGTATGGTTTCACATGTGTGTTGTCTTTTTGGAGCCAAATATTATTTCTTGGTTAGTTTTCACCCATATATTTAAGTAGGTCACTAGTCATTATCTATTTATGTTATGCCAGTTCAGAATAAATAACTACTACGTTTCCCTGATAGAACTGTATACTTCAAACACTCTAGATTAAGATACATGAAAGTACTTATTTATTTGGGGAAGTAAGTTATCCATGTCTGATTGAAATGCCAAATGTAAGATGGATCACAATTCTGACTGATCTAATTTCTTTAAATACACTGCTGTTCTTAAAGGTGCAACTCCTGTCTTTTTCACTGTCTGTGTGTGTACACTCAGCCTTTGCTGGGAGGCAAGTGTAGTGTTTGGTGACTCGATGTTGATGAGAAGCCTAATCTGGAGGTCTGGAGCCTTCATGCACACTTCATGCACTGACACAGTTCAAAACCCAAACCCAGGGTGAAATGCACCCTCAGAGCTCAAAACCTGTAATACCCACTGTCAGTTGAGCTTGGCAGCTGAGTCTACCTGGATTTGACATGTAAAGCAAGCTACAGTGTGGTAACCAGAGGCTACTTTACATCACACACCCATATTTTAGGACCCCTGAGGCTGCTTCGATTGTGAATTTTCTCAGCTCTCCTGCTAACATGTGTAAAGGCAGTACCTGTTTCTCAGCCTTCTCAGTACTCACCTACCACCTCAGAAGCTTGCAAATGCTCATGCTAAAATATGAATACAAATTTGACATAATGAAGTTCAACTTATAGCAACTGTTTTTCTCTTATATTTTGCTAGGCCTTTCCTTCTTGTGCGTAAAGCCTGAAGAAAATCCTTGCTTATCTGAAAACTAGTCTGTTTATCTGCTGATATAACTCAGTGTAATAAAAGACGATATTTTTCCCTTCAACGCATGCACTGTTTAAGAGCATCTCCACAGAGTTTTATTTAAAGTGTTAGCAGGTAGCTGAATCTTAGTGATCACACGGTTACCCATGGCTGTGAAACAGATGATGAAAATTAGTACTTACCTGACCACTCTCAAAGACTGTCTGAGAGGTTTGCTAGCTGCCCATACCCTACTTCTACTGCTTTTGGTGGGGCTGTCTGTGTGGTGGCCAGACCTCCGGACTGGGAGAGCTGTCTACTGGCACAGCACATAGCTGAAGGGCGCAGATGGGCAACACAAATGAACAGCACCTTAACAGCTTTCTTTAAACATATACATTAGCAATATTTAAAACTGAATGAGGTGAATAACACCCAGATAAAGTGTGATTATGTCACCTCTTGACTTTCTTTCATAACAACCTAAAAAGGGACAAAGTGTCCCTGAGAGCAAAGGCTAGTTCATGTGATGTGTTCTCTAGAATTATGGCAATCAACAGGAGAGTTAAAGAAGTTCAACTATTTATAACAAAAACACAAGATGAATGTGGTAGCCTTCATTTCTCATTCCTTTAAAAGTTTAGTCATGCAGTTATTCAAAAATTCCTAAAGTCATATTTGACCTGAACAGATTTATTTTGTGTCAGAAGTCTTGTACACTCTGCTGCCAGTTTTTTTGTTCATAATATTGCATCTAGAGAGCAGCATCTTCTGTCCTTCAGCTTTTAAAAGCAGGCAATTGCAAGATGCACTACCTTAGAGTAAGTGGCAGATCTGGATTTCTTCATAATTTAACCTGATGAGCTCTTTTTATACCCATGTGAAAAAAAAGTAATTTCATGGATGTTTTGACAGTGCCCATCAGTTTTTTTTCAGAAGGCTGAGGAAGCTTTTATCTTTCCTAAAAATTAATGAACTATTGAATAGAAAAAGAAGAGAGAAAGAAAGAAAAAATCATCCTCATTTTTCCTCTGCAAATAGAGTAATTTCCCACTGAGAAAATAGGTTTTTGTGGTGAATCGATACAGCGGATTTATTTCTCTACCAGAAAATCCAAAGCCAATAAACAAAGTGTAAAACACAGAACTACTACACAACAAAGGGAGAGCAGGTGAACTCGGAGGAAGGGAGGCTGGGAGCATCTTTGCTGCTTTGAAGGTTGTAATGTGAAGTTACACATTTCCTTAGCAATACCATAGTCATCTTTTCCATAATCACTCTATTTTTACCATGTGGCCTTAATAACTCATCTGATCTTCTGGTAGCTACGAGGCATAGTCTCAGATTTATACTAGACAAGGTTTTTGTCTTACCTTCAAGTAAAAACATGTCAAGAGTGAAACCACTTTCTCTTTTGCTGAATGCATTAGAAAAGATTCCTTTTCTTCCATAAAATTTTGGGTGAAGATTAATTTTTATATATGCAGTGTGTTTCATATTTTGAAAACCAAAACTGACTTACTAGAAAACTTCAGAAAAACTCAGGTCAGCCCTTGTTTTGTGTTCTAATGAAATATCATAAGTTAGCTCATGCAATTGGCTCAGCTAGAACTGGCCAGACTATTTGTTTCACCAAAGTCATACAAAGCAGGACTGGACTATTTTCACACCTCACAGTATTTCTCTCCTCCATTAAAGCAAATCAAGTCAGTTGGAGAAGTATTTATTTGGGGCTTAATTGGACTAGTCATGGGCTTTCAGTTTTAAATGTGAAGCAGCCTGTTGAGCTGGAACCATTTTGTTCCTTACTGAAGTAAATCAATTTAGTACTTATATAGGCATTGTGCATTCAACTCTAATTTTTTTTAGGCTTTGCCCAATACTGTTCTTCATCTGTCTTTCACACAAGAGAAAAACTGACAAGGATTTCATAAATCTTTAATCCTAGTTGCTACGGCAAACACTTTTCAAATCGGGCCTCTTCCAGGGAGAGGACACTAGGAAACACACTCAGTTCCTATAGTCTTTTAGTGCCTTTCTCACCCTGTCCTCTGAAGGGGTAAATTATGTTTCTTGTGCTTTCTACAGCAATCTGGAAGAAAATCTTGGCCATCTCAGTTTTTGCCTATTCCTGTTCTACCTGGAGTTTACAGGTAAGGTGAGAGCCAGGAGGGTCACAGTGATACATCCAGGGATCTACACCGGGCACTGCAGAGCAGACCAATGTTAACTGACAGAGATTAGGGCTGGAGGAATGATGCCCAGGTGTAGTGTAACTTCTAGGTCACACTAGAGCTTGAGCAGTTCCACATCAATCCAAATCTTGGATTTTAACTGAAGGGCCAACATCGTTAGATTTTTTTTTCTCTGGTGGCATAGTTCCAGCAGTCAAAGAATATAAGGAAGATGCTGCTTTTTGGGTGATCATAATATTAGACTAGAAAATAGTTAAGAAGAGCTCCAAACAAAATATTTCTGTGTCTAAACCCTACTTATTTTCACCAGCCTTTCTCCCTACTATTTCAACATATTTTGTAATTCTGCAAATTTTAGGTAAAATGTATATTTGATACCTTGTCAGTCAATCAGTGCGACACTGAGAAGAATATGGAAAGGATTTGTTTTTTCCTCTTGTGGAACTAATTCCTCTTTAAAACATATTGAGGTAAATAAAATTATTGATAGTTACAAGACACACTTACTGAGCTGATGACATGAGAATCTCCCAAGCACAAGTGGAAGAAAAGCAGAAGAAAAGGTCAAAAATAACTGTGTTCAAGGAGAAGTGCTCATAACTTTGGGATAAGTAGTTCAGCTTTAGTTTTGCAAGAGATTTTTTCCTCTTTAAGTTGTATACAGAACAGTTTCTAGAACTTCTCTTTTCTCCTGTGCATTACCTTTATTTCTGCACAGCACGAATATTCTGTACAACAAGAGATGCTCAGGTCATAAAAAGGACAGGCTTAAGCATTTACCTCCTGTCAAAACCACTTGTATTTATGACAAATATGGGAATTTTGAAAAGAAGTATTCATATATATACAGCCTTGGGATAAAAAGTGCTTAATGCATTGCCTTCATACACTAGTCTTGGTTGTATCGCTTTATTTAATTGCACCCTAAGGCTTGCACAGAAAAAAAGCTTTTTAAAATACATTAGAAATGGCACGTGTACCATCTGTGAGATACCAGGCATGTCATAGGAAAATGTGGATTTACTATACGAAAAGGAGTAAATCTGCTTTAATAATTTTCAGCTCTGAATTTTTCATGGGAAAAACATTTAGTTGCTAACAGTGATTGTACTAAGTAGGTCAGCTAAGTAGACCCTGGGTCTCACAGCAGCATTGGTTTCTACCCTGAAGTGCTTAAAAGATTTTAAAAAGCACATGGTAGAAGAAACAGGAAGATGGAAAAGGAGAAGAAAGTTATAACAGGCAGCCCAGAGGGAGCAGGATTAGCCCATGCCACTTGAAAGGATTCATTTAATTGGGTGGTTAAATTGCCGAGCCAAAAACTGTGGAAGATATGGTGGAGTTATCCTTAATTCAGGGAAGGTGCTTGTTTAGTTGGACTTCCTTTCTTTGTTCAGGGATTCCTCTGGGATTCTGAAGTCTGCCCTGGTCTGCATGAGTGGAATTGTAGTCCAGCAGTAACACTGGATCCTTGCTACCAATCATTTCTTTTTTGGGGAATCTATGGCAGTCTTCTTCAAACAAAGTTATTTCTTTAGCACATAGAAGACTGCAATAATGGGGAAGAAAAGTTTAACAATAAATAATCTCTTTCAGTCTTTTGACACGTTGCCTTGGGAAACAAATACTGAGCAAAGTAGGTCAACCGAATGGGAGAAGGGCAATTACACAGTTCCAAAGATATGTGATGTGTGGGCCTTGCACTGGGAAGAGGATGGACAGATGAGGCAGCTGGATATGTCTCATGGCAATGTTCAGATAATGATAGGCACAGCATGACAGCTCACGAAGCCATGTTATGGTAGGCCTGTTCATCATATTCCACTGTAAGCTTAATTTCCCTCAGGCAAAATGGATTCCATTCTTTATTGTGCTATACCTTTGAACGTCTTTGATGCTAACTATTTTCTAGTGCATATTTTGTTTTGTCTGACTATAAAGCAGAATAATTTCTTGTTAAAAAGTGCATACCATTAAGAAAAAGCAAATTCTCTGTATTACTACATCTTTCTGCTTAATGTGTTTCCAGTTATACTGACCCATTTTTTGGTTAATCATTGATTTAATGACAGTATCTCAAAGCAGCATTTCAAATCAAGAGTTAATCAAGGCTTACAGTGAATAAACAAACTAGGAGCTCATCCCTACTAAGCCACATCATTATTGGGACAACCAAATTAGGCCCCAAGGTCACTTTGAGTTCAAGTGGAGACTGCCTAGAAGGCCAAGGGATCACGGACTTCAAATATTTCTTTTCATATGTAACTCCTCATGGAACCATTTTTGCTGGACCTTTCCCTTTTAGAAGTTATGGGATTAGCTCTAGCTAGAAGTTTAAGTCTTGTGGGAGATCCCCTTAAATTTATGTACCTTTATCTCCTTGATTCTTCAGTCCACCACAGTTTATTTCTGAGACACAATCTTTGTATCTCAGAGAGAAGTATAACTTAAAAATATGCAGCAATTATAAAGATATGGGCTGTTATTTTGGAGCATTATTTTTTATAAAATTCTTCTGCTTTTTTGAGGTCTTTTCAGAACAGATTAGATTAAGCCACCGCTGAAGTGACTTAAATCATAATTAAACTTTAAGACATCCTCATCATATTCCAGAATTCACTGGAGGAGGAAGGTGGACATCAGATGTAACCAGTCCAGCTGGGTACATGATGCGTAAAACTGTAGCTCTTTAGCATATGACACTTTTTGTGAGTCACTTTTCAAAGGACATAAATGAATCACGCCTGGTTTACTTCGAATCACAAAATGCCATTAGCTGCTACAATCAGATATTGTGGCAACTCTTACTACAATAAAAATCCAGGCTGGAAGCCATTCGGTCTTCTCACATACTGGCAATGATCCTGAAGGTATCCTGTCTGGATTGTTTTAGGCAGCACTCACAGACCTGGACTTTTTCAGCTTGGGAACAGAATTGGTCATTCAGAAGTGATACTTTACAGCTTGCAGTTATAACACAGTTAAACTTCTAAGTTGTACAAGAAACAGTCAAACACTTCTTAATTCATGGAGCCCAGGGATTTTGTTTTCTTTTATAAAACACATATATAATTTTTCAGTAGTGTATTGTGTAAAGGAGGGACCTCATGTTCATAAAATGTATTTTGAGAGGTAGTTATCTCTTTTTCTAGTAACATCATGGGGAACCATTCCTGTCTTCCTGGAATTTCCCTGTGCAAGATTTGAAAATAAATAGAGAGATAGTAATAAATAGAGATAAATAGACATAAATAGAAAGAATGTCTGGGTGGTCTGGTTTCAAGCCGAACACAACTTTCTAAGCATAAAGAAAAAAACATAAGGAACCATAAAGTGAATACCAAACCTTAGGGAAGTGTTTGGTATAACTCAAAGTAGAAGATGTTGTATTAATAACGTTTTAAAGCAGTATTTCCTCAAGCAATTTCCCCTGAAGGAATTAATTCAGAAAGGAAGCAAATGGAAAAAAGGTTAATGGAAAGTATATGAAGAATTTCTGCAACTTTCAATTTTCTGAAAAAGATGCTTATGCTTAGATTTAAAATCATTTAGAGATCATTAATATTGAATTGTCAATAGGTGAATGTCAGTGGCAGTTCATAGGTTAAATAAAAGTCTCAAGAGGTCTTATGTCCAATGGTGCTCACCTGGATTCCAGATCAAGTTTAGAAGCTGAACAAAAACCCTGGCAACAAGAGTTCCTTGGCATTAGGGAGGCAAAATTTTCCTTCCAAAATGATGATGATGATGATGATGATGATGATGATGATGACGATGGTGATGACTAGGGTAACACTTGTAGGGTGACATGAAAAAACTAAACCCTCCCCTGTATTTTGGTGGAATCCTGCTGAAAGAATGTTAGACCTGTGAGTGAAGGAACTATTTACTCTTGATTTTTCTCACCAAAAATGTCTGAAAAACACAGCTTCATGAAACATTTATGAGCAAACAGAACTTTGCCAAAAACATACCTAACCTATCACAAAATATTCCTACAAAACACAAGCTGCAAGACTCAACACTTTAACTATCTTCTCGGTGACAAGGGTGTAATAACAGAAAGAAAAATAAGGAAGAGTTTTGATGTATAATCAACCCACCTAACTCCTAATTTAAATGATTAGAGTAGGAGTAGATTCACACTTGGCTCCAATGTTAGTCAAAAGTGCGATAGTAAAAGTGTGTTCTGGAGGTATCTCTAGAACAAGACTTATATCAGCAATTAGATTTGTCTGTATAGAGAATCAAGAACCAATAGGGGGAATCCAGAAAAAAAAACTTTAAAAAAAATCAATTTATTCCAGAATACAAAAAACATTAGGGAGAATCTAGACTGCATTTTTTTAATACATAAACCCCATTCACTTACCAAAGGAAGTAATAAAAATCATTGTTTTTTCATAAAGAGATCAGCTTCTTTGTCTGAAATGATCATTTCAAATTGCACAGGACTTCATATTGCAGGAGTATCTTTTCTAAATTTTTTTCAAACACTTTTACCTATGGTTCTGCTGTGCTCTGATAATTCAAGACTTTCTGGGAGAACAATTGGTCTTGGACATTTTCCTTAACACATTATGACTTCAATTGTAAGTCTTGACTACTTTGGTGAATGCCGTCAAAAAGAAAATAAAAGTATTTTCTAACAGTTCTAACAACTTTGATAGGGAAAGAAAGAGCATGGAGGAGTCAAAATCAGTACTTTTGCTTAGGAGTAATTGTTCGTATAACTCCATTCATCCATAAAAGAAAAGAAAATAGCATAAAATTACTTCATAATTTGACATCAGTGAGCAATCCCTGTGTATATTGAATTGTGAAGAGTGATTCTGGCTAATGTATTTAGCAAATGCTGGAAAAAAGTAATTTTCAAATTTAAGTATTCAATCATGTAATTGCATATCATTCCCATAATTTAGTTTCCCCCCTTTTTTTTTCTTTTCTTGTTCAAGAATATTGAAGTGGTATTTTCAGTCCTGTTGCTGTCTTAGTGACATCAGTAAGAACAGATTTCAAAGGTTTTTCTTTCTCTGTTTTTGAAGTATATTTTCCTCTGCATAAAAAACCAACTGGAGGCAAATAGTCCTGCTAGATACATTTGGTAATGACAAAATTAATTTTTTAAAAACTCATCCAAAACCACAATGTCTAGTTTGAGGTTTGTATTTCATCTAATACTGCGGCATTGCTGGAAGTTCTGTGACAGGATATTGAAGTCCCTTGGCCATTTAATGGTCTCTGGGTCCTGGCTCCCTTGAATCCTCTCTCTCAGAATACCTCAATTGCAAAGAGGAAACTTGATGCCAGAGACAGCTGAAGCAGCTGGGCTCATTTGGAAGGAAGACCTCAAAATGAAATTTTTCAGAGTGGCTTTTAGGGAAAGTGAAGGTTCATATCCAAGAAGACAGTTTAAAATTTTTCTTGCTCGAAGAATTTCTTAACGAGAGCACCAGTTCCCAGTCCTTGTTGAAATTTATCAAAACCTCTTCCTCCCATGAGGTTTCTCAATATAAGATTACCAATGGGCAGACTTTCCTGTGGCTGAATCTGACTCTGTAACTGTCTATAAAAGTTTTACTTTCATCTGTTATTATCATAGTTCCTCTGCTCCTAAAATGCACCTCAGTCCATGTTTTACAGTAACACTTCCCATCACATGGTGTTCTTTCTCCTCTCAATTAATTTCAGAAAGAACATTTGGTGTCACACCAACCTTTTCCTTTAAGATTTGCCAGGGGTAACTTGAACTTGTCTTGAAATAGCTGCACAATAGTTTTAGAACCAAGAACTGAAGCTTAGTGATTGCTTAGCAAATTGTGCTTGGCATCTTCTTAAGGTGGAAGATGCTACAGAAAGTAGTGCTTTTTTCTCCCTAAAGCTTCCTTTTTCCGGGTCAGCTATGAATATTCTTCAGCATCAATACTGAAAGGTTGTTCTTGTGCTGTGTTTAAAGGCTTAGTTGTGCTTTGAAATGTATACCTGCAAAAATGGTGAAGCAGCAGAAAACATCCTTTTTTCTCCCTGCCTAAATATATGCATCTGAATGGGGACAAACAGTTGTTTCCTTACATTTTTACTTTACCAAAAGGGGAAATGCTCCTAGGAACATGATCTGTGGCAGTTCTCCATCCTGTTGCGCCAAAGTCTTTCCACTATTCATTGCTCTCTACTTTATTTCTACCATTTTTTTCCTGGGTTATCTTCCGTTTCTATCTGTGTGTCCCTCGCTCCCCGTTGGCATTTCCACAGTGCCATATAAAGATTTAATTTGATGAAAACTGTTTGAAGCACAGCAGCATGGTGCTGGATTAATTAGGCAGTTAAACTTAGCTAGAGGAGTCCCTCTCCTACAAGTCCTCAGAGACACCTTTCATTGATTACATACACACATGGGAATATAAATTAAAAAGATTGGTTCACTTGATGCCTGAAACCCAGATGCAAGTTTGCAGATTGAATTATAAAGAGAACTTTGCAGTCTAGTATAACTGATAGGATTTATGTTTGCACAGAAAAAGGTGTTTCAAGAATGAAATCCAGTTGCATAAGAATAAAAGGAACGGTTAAATTAGGGATACATAAATACTTTTTAGCAACTCATCAGCAAAGACTTTGAATGTGCTTGAAATGAAGCTAATTTCTTTCACTTAATACTTAGTATAGAATCTGTTTGGTTTTTTTTAAAAAAAATCATTTAAGAAAATGAATTTCCAGAAAGTCTTGCCTTTTAACAGAATCTATATGTTTGTATCCTGCAGAATTTAGGAGTTCTGCATACAAGGGTGAGAGAAGATCTGTGTCTGTGTGCTTGTTACAAACTTCAGTAGTAATAATGACGAGGGTAACTTCAGTGTCTTCTGTACAGAGTCCCTGATGATGCATTGCAGAGGTCAGTGAGTGTTGTCTCCCCCTTTTATGACCAGGAGACCTGCCTGGTGGATGAGGGGAAGGTTGTAGAGATTGTCTACCTGGAATTCAGCAAGGCCTTTGACACTGTCTCCCACAGCNACTTTCTGGCAGAAAAGGACCCGGGGGTGCTGGTTGACAGCAGCTGAACATGAGCCAGCAGTGTGCCCAGGTGGCCAAGAAGGCCAATGACATCCTGGCCTGTATCAGCAATAGTGTGGCCAGCAGGACCAGGGCAGCAATTGTCCCTCTATACTCAGCACCTCGAATCCTGTGCTCAGTTCTTGTCCCCTAACTATAAGAAGGACACTGAGGTGCTGGAGCGTGTCCAGAAAAGGGCAATGGAGCTGGTGAAGTGTCTTGAGCACAAGTCCTGTGAAGAGCAGCTGAGGGAGCTGGCGTTGTTTAGCCTGGAGAGGAGGAGGCTCGGGGGAGCCCTTATCATTCTCTACAACTGCCTGAAAGGAGGGTGGAGCCGGTGGGGGTTCATCTTTGTCCCAGGCAGCAGCAATAGGACACAAGAGGACACAGTCTCAAGCTGCACCAGGGGAAGTTTAGGTTGGACAGGGGAGTGGTGTAGTCACTGCCCCTAGAGGTGTTAAAGGAAAACCTGGATGTGGCACTCAGTGCCATGGTTTTGTTGACATCAGGGTGTTGGGTGAGAGGTTGGACTTGATGTTCTCAGATGTCTTTTCCAACCTAATTGACTCTGTGATTGGGAAGTTCCAGTTACCTTCTTGGAGTCAGCCTCACTGTCTATGCCAGCTGCTCCCTGCTTTGCTAATGTTTTGTCTGTCACTGTCTCTCTTACCCTGCACCTCTTCCACTGTAGGTCCCCTATTTTTCCACTTTTTCTGTAATGTCTTTCCTTATCTTGCCTGGTCTGTTGGAGGGCGATGTGTATTGATCAGTGGATTGGGTGGGCACAAAGTGTGTGCTGTTCTCCTCTGGCCACGTCACCAAATGAAACTGTCATCACTCAGACATAGTGTAGTAATTTAAAGATACCTGCCAGATTTAAAAAAAAATAATAATTTTTTTTGCACTTAGAAATATGAGGTTTCAAGCCATTGGATGTAGTTTTGAGTTGCTGTTAATGGCAGGAAGAAATACTTTTCCTTAGTGAGTTATATTGACTGGTTGATTGTACATGTATCTCTCCTCCTGTTCTATAGACCACTCTGCTGCCCAAGAAAGCAATTCCTACTTCTATAGCTATGCTAACAATGTTTTCCTAAACATCCCATCAACCTCAGGCTTTGCTTGTCTTTTTATTTCTCTGGGTTGAATATTTTCCTTACTTCTTGCATGTTTCAATCTGCTGTTGTACGAACAATGGAATTCCCCAAGAATTCATTCTTTTCTTGTAAATGCTGAGGAAATGCTTGTAATTCATTTTATCTAGAGGAACTTTAGAGGGAAATATAGGGAGCATTCATTTCTATCTATGGGGACCAGAGAAGAAGACTAGAAAACTAGCAGCAAGAATACATCATTTTGATAATGCTCAAACCAATATAATAACTTCAGTGTCAAAACTCATGAGTTATCTTGGACATTATATAAATTTGCTCTTGTTTTAAACTTACCTTTATGCATTTATTTTCACCCTTAGATCAAGATTATTTAGAAAAGAGGACCTATATGTGACTCAGTTCAGTTATTCTTAAATCCTTATAGACTCTAAAAATTACACAGAAGTTTCATTCTTTGTCAGAATCCCATGAATATTATATAAGAAAATAGGACTAGATGGGAAAAGGTAGATTATACAAACCTACAGCTGCAAAAAGCTGTTGTATACATGTTAGTCTGGGATTATCTACTATATGCTTTCCAAAAAAACTCACTGCAGCATGCAATCAAAAGTTATTATACGTTGCAGGAACACTGAACAAGCACCACCGCTATCTGAGAATATTGTATATGTCTAATTAGCTGAATGCGAGAAGTAGATAAAAAAACCTGAATATGTTTCTGACAATTTAAATTTTAATTAAAAATATTTTTATGCAGCTCAGTAAGCAACCCTGAAGTTAGTCTCTTTGCAGTTAAGTCTTTAATGCTGCAAATGGTGAATTTCTCACAGCAAATAATTTAATAATAGTAAGCTTGACCTGCTGTGTTTAATCCTTGCTAATTACTATTCTTTAGATATCTACTATGGCAACTGCAGAATAAATGTCGAAAATGAGATTTTTTTTCTTTTGTTGACATAAATAATGTGATAATAACTTTCCAATCCTCATTGCCCTTTTTCTCCTCTGCACTGCAGCAGTGTCAGCTTGATGGTACTTTCAAAGGTCACAGTTATGCCTTTGAACTCAACCCTTAGTTATGGGCCATCTACCCTGAACTGGCTGATCACTGCTTTGTACCTTATCCTTCATTTTTTGATGACACCTGCTCCTGTCAGTGATCATCAGAGATAAATAGCTGGTAAAAGTCCATGGATTCTGTTTGAAATATTTTTTACTAGAGGTCTAAATGGATGTAGTCTCTAAAGTACTCAGTTCCTCTCTAAGTTAGCTAAGGTAGTTTTCCACATGACTAAGGGTGACATCATCTCTGTGTGGGAAGTGTTGAAGAGAATAGAAAGCATATGTCTGGAGTCACTTGCTACTTTAGGATATTTTCCAGAAAATGTGCTGTACCTAAATGGATCTGGACATTAAAATGTGGACTACAGCTCACAGTGTTGGAAGAATTGCTGTGCACTAAACTGTAGGGGCTCTAAGAAAGGCCTTAGGCTTATAGATGTGTCCAGGAAGTAGAGTGGACCAAGAGAACTGGATCTACAAAATAGAGCTGATTCTGAGGATCTGACATCCACACTGTGTATATTCAGATTTTTCTGGTTTAGTTTGGGTTTTTTCTCCTGCCATCAAGGACTGTGTCCATTTGTACCTGAAATGCATTAAATGTACACCTGGAATTGCTTCCAGTTGCTTCCAAATGCTTCCATCTTCCAGTCTGGTTTCATCGAAAAGGAATTGCAGTTAGGCACTCCATGACCACTGTGCAATGGAAATCAAAGCATAGTACATGGGGGAAAAACAGGAGATTCACTCTCAAGGTACACTCCTGATCTGAATTAGCACACTAATGTGGGGGGCAAAAAAAAAAAGGAAATTAATAAACTGCAATGAGTGGGTAAGAGGAAGTATATGCTGCATTTTTAAGTGAAATACTGATATACTGTATTTAGTTCTCTTATACATGTTTACAAGGATATCCATAAAACAGAAGTTACCCAAGAAAATTAATCAGTGAAAGCAAATAAGCTCTTACCAGAGTTTAATCTAAGTTATTAAAGAAAACAAATAAAATTAACCTAAATGCAGGTATAAGTAATTTCACAGAGAAAAACACTAGCTATTGATTAATGTGTTACTATAGTGAGGAGAGGATAATCATACAGCTAAGGTCTCGATAGAAGTTGAATGAATGTAAATGAATTTGGATTATAAATAGAGCAATAAATCCACAACTATGCTTAAGGATAAAAAAAATTCTATATGGAAATTATGAACTCTGCATCTTTTAATACTTTCCAGAAACTGCTATTTGGTGTTTGTCAGTAAAGACTCTGTAAGAGCTTCAACAGACAACTGAAATATTCTTTCCGTGATGTCAGGAAAAGATTTGGACCAAGTGAATAAAAATGAAACTTAGAAATGAAAAATTAAGAAATTAAATAAAAGATGCTATTTGGTGCATTACTGCTTATTTTCTCTTTCATAGTTCATTAGAAAGCGAATTAAGACATGTAATTTTGTGCCTTAGAACTTATTTCCTCTTCGCAAATACTCCTCACGAAATACTTGTATGGTTGGCTTTTTATTGTTCTAAAAGTATTTCTTCAGCCTTTAAAAGACAAGAATGAATTTTTGGGAAATTCTATTGTTTCTACAACAGTACAGCTAAAACGACTTTTGTCTCCAGCTGTTTTGTTGGTGTTTTTCTAACATTCATTTGTACTAAACCTTGAACACTTCCAGGGATGGGGCATCCAGAACTTCTTGGGGTGACCTGTGCCAGTGTCTCACCAGAAGTTCTTCCTAATATCTAGTCTAAGTCAATTCTCTTTGAGTTTAAAGTCATTACTCTGTGTCCTATCACTACATACCTTTGTCAAAAGTCCCTCTCCAGCTCTCTTGTAGCCCCTTCCAGTACTGGAAAGTGCTCTAAAAGATCTCAGAACCTTCTCCGCTTCAGGATGAACAGCCCCAACTCTCTCAGCCTGTCTTCACAGGAGAGGTGCTCCAGCCCTCTGATCATCATCGTGACCCTCCTCGGGACACTCACCAGCATGCCCTTATCACCATGTTGATCCCATGGGATATCCCATAAGCATCCCTTTAGGTAGCATCTGAAGCTTTTTGCACCCCCATTTTGATAAGAATCAGGGCAGATGTTATGTTATCCTATCAATTATATAAATGCAATTAGTCTGTTTTTCTTAACAAATTAAAATGAGAGGTGTTCATCAAAAAAAACCTTTGCAGTAATAAAGCTTCCTTTCATGTGAGTTGAACAAAAAGCATTTTGTTACAGTTTCTTGAATTGATACTTTGAAAAGTATTGGACCTGATTTCATAGTTTTTAAAGCTGCTGAGACTGCTTTTCCTTGCCTGAATCAGCAAGGTTTTAAAACATCACTAATTCAGAATCTAGCAGTTACCTATTTTAAGGGATCACTCCTTCCTGTGCAGTTATCTCTTCTTTGTTTGAAGCGTATTTTTCAGGATATTGAAGTAGGGACCAAATCCAGGAAGACTGTTGGGCTTTATCAACATATCTGCATTTTCACATGTGCTTAAGTTCCCTCACTGTATAGGGTGCTAATTTCTTTATTTGGAACTAAATTCTATAGCTAGATACTTGTCAGGAGTTGTCATATTCTACATTTCTCAACAGGTTTCTGTTGATTTTGATTCCCTTATCATTGAATCACTTATCCGTTTGTTAGGTCTGAATTAATTGATCTGTTTTCATGTACAGCTATTCAGATAATTTCCTAGGGAGAAGTTAACAGAATAAAAGAAGAAATAAATTACGTTCTACATTAAATTTCCCATTTGCTTTAAGATGATAAATATAGCATAATATTTAAATATTGACCATCATAACTCACCAGAAAGAACAGTTCCCCTGGTCAGATAGGAGAAACAATGGTTTTCTGATGGTTTACACAGAGTGTTTATCTTTCACTTATTTCTTCGAGGGTATTTCTCTGAAGTTATGAGGTTTATGATTTTATTACTCTTCAGCTTTTATATTTTCTCTTTGTTAATCTGGATGATCTATGTGCAGTGAACCTTCAGGAGTTCCTCCACCCAGTGTACACTTGTCTTTGAGAAATGATGGATTTTAAGAAGCACCTCTGAGATTCATTCAAGCATTTAAATGAAATTAAAAAGAGAAGAACTTTTTGTTACTAATTAAATATTGCAGCCACAAATGTTGTTACAAAAAGTAGACCCATTAGGTATGGTTAGACAGTCTTTGGGTCCTGGTTTAACAGGAAATATTTGGTTCCTGGTTCCAGAAATGTGTCACTTGAGCATAGAAAATCAGGCATTTCAGTGCAGTGCAAACCAGACAGCTGCAAACACTGAAGAGAAAAACCTGTGTAAAATCTTGCCACATTCTCAGATGAAAAAAATCTCTTTGAAAGATCTGATCTTATATAAGACTAATTTTTGAGATATGGGTAGAAATTTTTGAAAAATAGATCTGAGAATATGCCTGTTTAATGGAGGAAGACAATTTTTCTAAGAGCTTGTAAGCATTTCTGTTCAAATCAATTTTTTTTAAATCATAAATTTAGGTGGAAAACTTACCAGGCATTTTGTAGAAAATCAGAGAATTTAATTTGGTTTTCAGGGCTTCTAATAATTAAGTAGTAATGTGAAGTCAGCACACTTTTCATGATCTGTTTATCTTTTTGGAAACTGGTTAAACATTAATTTGATTATGGTCAAGAAGTTCCACACAGTTGGGCAATCTTTGTGCAATCTCACATAAAGTCTTTGATATCCCATGGCTGGAAACGTACTGGAAAATCCAAAAGCAGAATGTTGTAGAAAGTCACAGCTGGCTCTTGGAGTAACAGGGCTGGGGCTGAAGGAAATTATCTTTTCTTTATGTTATCCAGAGCAATAAATTAGGAGCAAAAAAAGTGACTCGTATCCAGTCCATTGAGAAACCTTTCAAGACCATCCTTCCTTTTGGGAAGTGACACTAAGAATATAGTGGGTAGGGGAATATAGTGGGTAGGGGAATATAGGGAGACAGCAAATATCAGACATCCAAGGAGAGCCTGAGGCAGCTAGAATCAGGAATCTGCCTGATTTAGACTTTGTCTTATTTAAGCTATGCATTTTTTCCTTAAGTCCACTTGTTCAGTTCAAAGAGTTCAAAATGAAAGTGTTATGGTTCCTGCCTTCCCTGGCCGAGTCACAAGGGTACAGTCTGAGATTTATGTAACCCCGCAAATCGTGTCCATATGTGGTCTAGACTAAGAGGTCCTTGCTTGCCTATGGGCACTGTACTGTGAAAGCAATGTGCTATGGGCGGGATCCCTCTTATTGCTTCATAGCAGCAGCCAGCTGCCACTTCTCATGTTTTTTGGAGGGCTTTGTTGGCAGCAAGATAACTCTTGAGCCATGCACTGAAGATTGGTGTAAATTTCTATGCATGAATGGCCGAGTCAAATGTTCTGATTTGTGCTTTGCTGCAAGTCAGACTGGGTAATCAAAACAGTCCTTTCTGCCCTGGTATGTATTCAGCCTGCTAGCTGGCTTTAAAAATAAAAATGTCAGGCTTTTATTTTCCATCAGATTTCCAGGACAAAAAATAAAGCGGTTTGCTGACATTTCAGATCACTTGCAAATACGTAATGTGCTATAAAAATGGATGAGGCAACTAAGGACTTATTCAACATATTAAAGGATTCAGAGAAATGATCGAGGATTAAAGATTGGAGAAGAGAAGCTGAGTTAAGAAACTCTCTTTAAGAGAGTTGATAAATACAGAACAGTAAGGAAAGATGAAGTATTTTGGTGTAATCCTTTAAAAGCATATTGAACTATCTATTCAAACAGCAACAGCAACAACACAGTGAAGCAATAGCAGAAGCAAAAGCAAACCAAAACCAATGCAGAGTCTCCAGAAAATAGCTCTAGAATTTTTTCTGTGTTTGTGTGCAGTATAGCACCCTGCCTTTTCAGATTCACCAAGGAAAATGGGAGAAGTTAGGTGCCAGCCTGGCCCTGTACTCTCGTGCTTTAATGCATTTCATGGGGAGCAGTTATGGTACCTAGCATGTTCCTCCCACATTGCAGTTGAGTCCAAAGTAAATTTGTCCAGGACTGATAATCGAGATAAAGACAGATAATGTGTAGTGGATCTTAATGGAAATTATATTCCTGCCTTTTTGTGTTTTGGGTATTTTGCTTATCTTTGATGGTTCCTAGAACCAGAGATATCTGCCAGACACCTTGGAAATTACCAAGGATGGGAAAATTCTAGAAACTTTTCAGATGATTTTTCCTTCTATACCCGTCCTCTTTCCTGATTTAGAATTAGACTATTCTTATGCCAATATATCACCAGATGTAAAGCAAACAAACAAAAATGCTTTTGTGGAAACTCCACCTCATAACTGCTGACAAAATTCTCTATTAGTCTGCTGCTAAGAGGCTCAGATGTAGACCTTTTCTGTCCAGGCGGAAATAACCTGTGCCTGGAAAGATAACCTGTGGTTATTAGATACTCTAGATTTCAAAATTCTTAGAAACCTGGCCTTATGGAAGCCAGTGCAAATGGTAGGTATTTCAGTGGATCAGGTTTTCATTTCTTCTTCTCCTTCTTTTCATTTTGTTTGGCAACTTATGTGAAAATAAATCTGTAACCACAGGTCAGACAAATAAATAATGTCAGAGGAAGAAAGCGAGTCTTTGAAAAGTTACCTAATTTTGAAGAGTTAGATAACCTTTATTCATTGAACACACAGTGATTCCTAAAGAGAAAATCGTGATCTATGTGTTTTTTAAATATTTTACATAGTATTAAAACTGTGCTAGAGGGGCATAGGCACTTAAAGGTATGCAAGTTTTTCTGCAGATCTTTGGCCATTGTTTTCTTTCTAGAATCATTGTTTTGCCAGCAAGGAGTATTCTTGTATATTTGTTTTTGACAGTCTCTGTAGTAATATAAAAATCCATTGATTGATTAAATTAAATTTAATTAAATTTGATTTTGATTAATATGGCAAATTGTAATTGCAATTTTGGAGTGTGTCTACTGTAAGATACAGTCATTTATTAGCATAATCACAAACTGTCTATTTAAAGGTCATTCTTGCTTCCTGGTTTATTTGCAGAAACATAGAATATAACTTACCCTCAAGATAAAGCAATATGAAAAGAACCTTAATATATTCCCTTCAATTAAAAAAAGAATTAAAAGTTATTTCTAAGAAGGTCTGTTTTAATGTCAATTAATTGCTTTGAAAAGCAACAGCTAGAAGTCAAAAGTGTTCTGACATATGTAAAGCTTAGAACTCCTAAGTTGTGAGCATGTTCAGTAAATAAAATTGGATTATTGCTGGAAAATTCAGTTCCTGTTTTGACATTGCCAGAATCAGAGAGGTGAATTTTGTTCAGATTGCTTTGTCAGAAATCCCAATGCTACCTTAGGGCTATTAAATGCTTAAGTACTTTTCAAGGGAAAACCAATGGGAATAAATGTTGAAAATAATAGATTAAAAGCAATGATTACATCAGACAGTAAGTAGAAAAATGACCCAGAAATGCTTTTAAAGAGAGTAATTTATCCCTAGTATAGACTAAAAACAAAAGGTAGATTAAAAAGAAAACTAATTTTAAAAGGACTAGAGTGGAATGCTTGTATAGATAGAACTGATATGGTCAATTTATTCAATCTTGCATATGAAATGTTTAGATAAAAGGCACTTTGGAATGCTACAGTAGAGGCAAAGCATCTTCCTTTCTCTTGCATAGCTTGGAGCCAAAATCAAAATACAGCTACTTCAAGTTTATGAAACTTGATTGAAACTAGCAAATAAACAAACTATTAATTTATTGCCTGACAAGACTCAGCAGCACAACAGAGCTCATGAGAGGCTGGAATCAGTGATTACCATCTCCCAGCTGAATGCCATGTCCCAGCTCTTCGGGGTAGATTTATCATCACGTATTCAAGCTCCGGTGTAACATTGCCTTCTCTTTGAATGCGTGTGAATGTGAGGTTCGGAATGCTGTTCCACAGATGCTTTTTCAAAACAACAATGTAATCCTCTTTTAGAAAACCTCCCATTAAAAAGAGAAGGTATTCAAGGTATTCATCACAGTCCCAAAACCAGGCTCACTCTCGTGTGGGAGCAGGAAGCAGCCCTGTGGCACAGAAGCCAGTGTTCCACCTACAGAAATGTACTTCTTTCATCTCAGCACATTACTCCAGTCTAAATCTTGATCAAATGTCAACTAAATGCCAAGACTTCATCTGGACCATCTGTCTATAACTTCTCCTTATTAAAAACACTTAAACAGTATTGGGTCCCTCTGCAGAAAAAAGACTCTCCTGGCTCAGAACCACAGGTGTGCCAGCTGAGGACACTTGGACATTATGAGTATCTGACCATCCTCAGCTAGATTAAGATGAACTTTATGAATTAACTTTTGCTAAGTCATCATCAAAATGTTTCTTCCCAATATACAGGCATGATGAGATTTTTGTTTTCAAATTATAATAAAAATTATATTATGGCTATTTAGTGTGCTTAGTTCCATACAGTTGCATGTATTTGTGCTATGAAAGCTGATTGAAAAGAGCAATGCTATTAAGATAAAGAAAACCTATTTTAGCTCTGAATGAACTTGCCATGCACTCTCATTTTGGTTTTTTTTTCCTGTCATTGAGGCTGCATTCACCTATATTTTTTTCTGATACTACTTCAGTTTTCTCAAACGAACAGTCATCATGAATAGTGAAAAAGCAGCCATTTTAGAGAGGCTAGGTTGCTGCATTGTGGGCCAGAGCCACTCCACATCAGCTGAGCTGTTCTCCAGGATCATTCCCTGCATGGATGATGGTAGTCATATAGGCACGCTACTCAGTACCGAAGTACAGGGGTACCAAGAATGCGGTTTGTAGCTGCTGTAAGTTTTCTCCATCTCAGTGACTGCATTCCTCCTACAACCCAAAATCCACTTGGACAACACTAGATAAGGATTCCTGTGCTTTAATCCCTTTAATCCCCTACAGTTTAATCCCTCCCTTAGCACAGCAGCTAGGCACCTGATGGCTGCGTCTGCTCTGCAATCAGCGCTGGATGTGTGCTCTGCAATGTATTAGCCATTGGCAAAAGCCAAGGGGTAATGCAAATGCTGCTCCTGCTTTTGCACCAGCTGAGGCAGAGGGGATGGGAGCGACAGATTTTTGGTATCAGAGTGAGAGCAGGTGTGAGCACAGCTCTGCAGGTTGGACAGTGGGGTGGGTGCCTGCCTGGAACTTGAGAGGCTCTGGGATGTTTAATGTGGGAGCCATGAAGTATCTGGAGAGCAGAACTCTCCTTATACAGATCGCATTTTTGCTTGTTTGTGCGGATGTTGCTGGGCTTTACTGCACCACAACTCTGAGCAGAAGGGATGTCTTCAAACCACTTCATGTAAGGCAGCTTTTCATGCAGGGTTGTGGGTCTTCTGTGATTCGCAGTTTGAGCACAGGATGGCCTCATGTTCTCCTGTTTTACTTCTCCTGGAAGTTGTTCTCTGCCAGAAACCAGCCATAACAAAAGAGAAAGTCAAAAAAAGGGGCAAACAAGTCTCCTTAAAAACTTCCTCATCCACTGCAATACCTGGTCCATGCAACACGTTTCTGTGTCATTTCATGTTGCACATAACCCATCATCCTCTCTTGGCTACTATAAGCACAAGCATCAATAGTGGTTGAGTTTTCTATGATTAAAGGATGATTTAGATATTAAGTTCAGGTAAGTACCTGTGGGTGTGAAACCAAATCTCTCATACCTGAGGCTGCAGAAATTCCCTTTGGTCACAAGAAAACTTGGATTTCATCTGTACTCCTTCTCTTTGGTGTTTACTGTTGGCATGTTTAAGTGCTCCGCATGTCACCTGTCATGACTCTCTCCTGGTTAGATAAACAAATGTTTTCAGGCAAAATGCTGCCATTGTGTGAAGTGAGAGTAGGGTCATTGCCTGCACAGCTTCTCCTGAGAAATTTATGCTGTTTGGGCTACCTCTGTTCCAAGTCTGGCATACAAGTATGTTCAAATCACACTACTACCGGAACAAACACATGTTCTGCAGTACTGTTTTTACCTTTGCGGAGGTAGCAACATCACAGACCGACCACAGTAATACTTAAGGGTGTTTCAAAATTAATTTCCTCTTCTGTGGCAACAGCTATATTTCTTGCTAGGCCCAAAATGCATCACTCTATCCAGTTTTATCACAAGGAGTCAGTATATGCTGCCCAGATAAGTGCATGAGGAGCTTGAACAATAGTCTTGCAAGTGCTCAGGCACACAGTTTTACCGTACTTGTTTTGCTTAGTGGAATGCATTGCCCTTGCAGTCTAATCTTCCCTTGTTCCTTCACTTCAAAGTAAATTATCTCAATACTAAAGTCCAGTAACGAATACTTCACTCAGAGGATGGCTGGGCACTGGAACAGGCTCCCCAAGGAAGTGATCACAGCACCGAGCCTGACAGAGTTCAAGAAGTATTTGGAGAATGCTCTCAGGCACATGCTGTGACTCCTGGAAATGGTGCTGTACAGGGCCAGGAGCTGGACTGCATGATCCTTGTGGGTCCCTTCCGACTTGGCATCTTCTGTGATTCTGTGATCCACAAAATGTTGTTCTATAAAAAAAAATCTCATATCTGAAAGTGGAGAATTTGTATCCAGACCTGACCTGCAACTGCAGTGTGGCGGTATGGTATTCACCAAAGCCTGGACCAGCAGGACAGAAGTCCACGAGAGGCTGTGGAATGCCAAGCCTGACATCCTTTCATTAGGAAGGTTTAGAAACCTTAACTCACTCTGATCTCTCATGTTTAAGGAGGATCATCTGCTGCAAGTCTTCATCTGTATGTATGTGAGGTTTGAGATGGCTTAGAACTTTGGTGTATGTGGTTACATATGTATGTGTGAGAGAACTTGCTAAATGTGTATGTGAGTGGGAGACAGACACACCCATCTCCAAGGGGACCTTGGGCAGGTGTATTTTTGGGTGCAAGGTCCTGCATCTACCTTGCTCCCAACCAAAGTGGGGAAATTCTCTTTCTTTACACCACCCAGGTTGAAAGCACTGAGCCAAGAACAGCAAGAGCAGAGGAACAGCTCCAGAGAGCCTTCGCCTGTCTGCACTGGGAAACAAGAGACCTGTGTACGAGTGGTGGGCAGGACTGACCAGCCTTAGTGTGGAGAGCAGACTCAGAGCTGCACTTCGTGGCTGGTGTCACTGATGCTGAGCTGTCCCAGGCTTCACTGTGGCCTCTTCACTTGGATGGGGGCCAGAGCAGGGTGGAAGCTTGGGTTATACGGTGCTGAGTCACATCCTGGGATGGCTCTGGGGACAGCTCCATAACACTAAAGCTGAGCATGGGTGTGCTATTCCCTCCACTCTTTGGTCACCTCTGAAAACAGCTGCAGCTGTAGAGAGAGCGCATGGAGCAGCACGTCCTCTCCACGGCCATAGGGCACAAAGTATATTTACTTCATTTGTCTTTCAAGAAAATCCACCCTTGCTTGAATCTCCTGGACTCTGTTAGTGATAAGACCAGGTGCCAGATTTCTTTGTATTAGAAATGAGTATGGCTAAGAGGACTTTGGCTAAATTACTCCCTAAGTGGGTTTGACTCACCATTAGCAGAGGCTGTTTAAAAATGTGGGATGAGGCTACGAGGGCCATGAGCAGACAGGAAAAAGACATTATGCTGTCCCAGACTGTGCCAGCACTGCAGATAGCCATGACCATGCGTGACAGAGGAATACGCTACCAGGTGTTGGCCTGAAATACCCGCTGCTTTTTGAGATCTGAAGAAGAAATCTTCATAATAATTACTTTCGTTTTCTTTTTCATTATTAAGGCAAATAATTGTTCAAACAGATAGACTTCAGAGCCATTTAAATGATGCATAAATAGTGTAATTAGCATGTAAAATAATATCTCACTCTAAGTTTTCTGTGTTTGCTCTGGGAAAATGTTTTAGTAATTATTCTGTAGGTGCCAAATGCCATGAAGAAAATGAATTCCTAAGATATTTGGCATATGTCTCATTCTGTCCAATTTAGTTTTCTGCATGTTGGTGAGAAATACCAGCTTTTTCTTTTCCTCTTTTTTTATTTTTTTTTTTTTTAGTGATGGGATTTCTTTTGTTAGCTTTTGAATGCTTTGCTTGCTTCTTTTCAATGTAATTTCTTTATCAGACAAACAAGATAATAAGACTAATTTGAGACAATAACCTGCTACTTTATAGAACCTGGAGTAAAATTTTTATTAGGAGAATGTTATGCTTTAAGGTGCACCAAAATGAAATTGTATTACGTTTATAATGCGTCTTGAAGTAATTTAGGGAACATTATTTCGAAAGAGAGTTTCATTAAAGAAATAAATTAGAAAAAAATTGCCTGCACTCTAACTTGCAGCATAGGTCCTAAGGAATCTGTGAGGAAGCAGACCAATAATCAGAAATATTTTTTATGTGATTTTCTAATATATAGGGATCAAAAAAAAAAAGTTTCATTTTGGGAGGAAGCTTGACTACTATATGGATGCAGAAACAATCTGCAGTTATGACAGCAGTTGTTTGCTTTTACAGGCTTAATCCTTCAAATCTGATGAAGCAGTTTTCTTAGTAATTCAGGTTGCTGAAGTAGAGATATTGAAGATACCACATCAAAAATATAATTATATATTAAAAGAAAAGGGTTGTAAGCTCTATGATTACTTGTTCCCATTTGTAGGTTTATTTTTAGCATATTGCTGTTTCTTTTTTAAATCACTTATTCTCAATAATAGTATTTTATAGTATTCTCTTTCTGTCATGTCTTATCTTTCTAAAAGTAATGCAGTGTGATAAATTTTAAGACGTAGTTCAGGCCATTCATGTTAAGCTAGTTATAAAACTCCAGTTGCGACAAAAGGGTTCTTGTCTCTTCCCTGACACTTTCAGCATCCCGATAAAAGTATCAGAGCAGATTTGAAAATAATCTTAAAAATGAAGCATGGTGAGATTAAAATGGATTGGAGTGACAATTATTCTTGAAAAATTTTCCTGGTATGCCCAGTCAACATGGGAGGACAGATGGGATTCATTGGTAATCTCACAACAGCCCAGAAAGTGTTGTCATTTTAAGTATCTTAACAGCCACAAATAGCTCTTTAAACACTTCTTTTATTCTAAGACTTGTCTTGATGCCTGCGAAGGATAAAAAGTCATCGAAAACCAAGCAGCAGCCAAGTGGCCTTAGCAATTTTATGCTCTGAAGGAATTCGTTCACACTCAATGTTCTGATGTGTGTGGAAATGTCTAGGTCATACTCCATTGTACTTAGTAGTGGTATTAGTAGCACCACAGTATAATCCATGATAACGTTATATAATCCTAATTTGATTATAGATCCAGCATTCATAAACTGATACCTCAAACAAGATACACACCAGCAAATACTCAGCAAGAGGAGACCATAGTTTCTCATTGCAGATGAGGATAAGGAAAGATAATTTTTATGCATTTTTGCAATCAGTTCATACTGTGTTTGCTTCTGAAGTTCAATTTGGCAACCTAACATGTCCCGAAGAGAAAAATTAATTTGGTGGGAATGATTTAAAGTGGTGATGCTTACAAATATGTAGACCAACTTACTACTTCTAGATTCAGGGTCAGAAACAGAAACAACTAAAACCTTACTTGTAAGTGCTGAGTGATACTACTGCCTCTCTGGGGAACAAGTGCTTTATTTCAGTCAGTATCACATAATGTTTCTGCATGATAGCAATGATGTCACTGACACTGTGTGTGGATCAGTCTGGTTTCAAAGAGTGGCTGTGAAAATCTTGTTTGCCCAATGATGCTTTGTTTCAAGACAGAAATTTCAGTAAACATTGCCCTCTCCAACTTATAAGTATAAATTGCATAAATAATCAGGGTAATGCTGTGGACCTGTTTACCCAGTGTGAGTGTTCACATATAGAGAAAAGATAATATATATTACATATAATACATATTTTAGGGTATATTTTCACTCATTTTGTCCATCTTTTTTTGAGATAAACCCTGAAAATGAGAAGATTCTGGATATTTTCAAGTAAATGCCAAAAGTGCATACCTTCTTTCCTATCCTGTAAGAAGACTTGCTTGAATCTTTGGTGCTCTCAGGTGCTTCTGTACTGAGCTGTGTGTTCAGCCACGCCATTCCACACAGACAGATGCTGTTAGGATGCAGCTCAGTGGCCTCTGGCACACACATTTAAAATCACATGCAGCCAGAATTTGACTGTTATGTGATGGGCTGTCACAGGGAGAGACTGTTTTGAGGCAGGGCCTCAGTAGGTTCCAGCTCATACAAAAGTTCAAAGTCACTTCTGGATCACACCTGCTAGGATCTGAATCTGGAGCCGAAAGCTTCAGCTTCTCGCGTGGTTCAGGTGAGGTAAATTGCCATGACAAATCTCTTTGAGAGGCAAGTTTTCCCACCCTCCACTGCATTTCCATTGTCACTCTGAATCTCAATACATTGTGGGAAAACTCTCCTGAAAAAGGCAGGATTTAACAAAAATTCTTTCAAAGCAAAGAAGTCAGTCAGAAAATGATCAGTATCCTAATGACGTAACACCAAATCTTTCACTCACAAAAACCGTACTGGGATCAAAAGACAGAATGTTCAGATAACCACAGGGTTCCTAATTATAGTCATTAGGATTAGGGCTTGTGTACTAGTTTCTTGTTTATTTCATTCCTGGTAATTTGCCTACAAATATGTTTTACTGTTTTTAGATTCGGCTAAACGTTATTAAGCCCAAATTAATGGAATGACTCAGCTTGTAAGCTGATGATTCAGATACCTCAATGATGTGAATTCAGTAGAGGTTTGCAATAAATAATTAAAAAAAAAAAAACAAACCCTATCTTAAATGCAAAGTGAAAACTCTGGGTTTAAATGCTCGTTTTGGTTTACTTTATATTCTATCTGGGCCTTGGTTTGCTCCTTTCTGAAAGCCATAAATGTGTTGAATTAACTAGGGTTTTTTATACTGTGCACTTGAACTTCACTAGAGTCATATCCAGCAATTCTGTAAAGAAGCTACATGCATGAGGAATGCTGCTGTTGGACAATCGTACTCTAGGCTGCTATCATGCCACACTTTAGTTAAATCCAAAAGAATTAAACTACGTATATTGACTACTGAACAAAGGTATTCCACAGTCTAACAGAACTAACTGGGAAAAACAGTCTAACTGGGGAAAAAAAGTATGAGACTGAATCTGAATTTTTCCTGGAAAGTTCCAGGCATAGAGTATAGTAACTCCATGACTTTATATACTCAACTTGATGTAAAATGCTCTCCTTCAGCAAAGTTGGTTTGTATCAATATGACTTATTAGAAATCACAATAATAATATTTAATCTGGATTAATACCACAATTTGGGCAGTTTGCATGATTTCACTACATTTTATGTTTTTCTAGGAATAGTAGTGCCTTTGGTCATTATAAAAAAGGACTTTTTATTCCCTTTAAAAGAGAAAACTATTTCGTAGTTGCAGCAAAAGTACCCAAACTATACAGGTTATCACTTACGCTCCATTATGCTATCACACAGCTATATTATTGACAGATTCGCCTTTCTTTCCCCATTTCCCTCAAGGTATTTGTCATTTCACGTGTATTCAGAAGAGCTGATTTGAAATTATCATTCTCTGGAGGAAATTATTTTTTCAGAAATGTATCAGCCATGTGGTAACTCTCGGGAGCCCTAACCAGAGGTGAAAGCTGCGCTGTACTACATGCACTGAATAAAAGCATAATGAACTACAGCCTTTTCAAGAAAGCTCTCAGTGTAAAAGGAGAAAAGCAGCAAATACATACAAAGCAATTGAGTTTTGTCTCCTCGTTTAATAATGCAGAAATCAGGACAAAATCCCCAATCTCAGCTGGGCCCTTCTTTTAGCCCAAAGGAGTTATGGGCCACTCCAGAATTGCTCAAAGGCAGAAATCCAGCTGAGGTGAACCACATTTAGAAGTCACTATTTTCTTCCAAGGACTTCTAAAGGACACTAGGCTGACTGACTCTGATTAGAGAGCCAGTTTCTAGTGACTAGAATTCAGCATCTTATTGCTGCAACAATTATCACTAGTTTCACTGTTGCCTTTATTTGTTCATAAACAGCTTTAATTCCTGCACATTCCCTCACTATGACCTTCTGTCATACATTTGAAAAAGAAAAGTCTTTCTTTTCCTTATTACTTTATTGGCTAGCATTAAGTGACCTTTTTTTATCTCACTGGTATATTGTGAGAAATAATTATTTGTGTACTGCTTTGAAAATGAGCATCATTGCATCAAGTGCTAGTTTGAGGAGAAAGATGCTTTTTGATGTTCTTATCTGTTTTGTTAGGCTTTAATTGGCTCTGTATTCATCTGCCTCCCACTCTTATGGCTGCAAGTTCAATTCTTTTTTAACCTTCGATCTTTGAGTGGTTTCTCTAAAAACTCACAATTGTCACTCAATCTGCTCCATTCATGTCTTTCAGATGTTTCAGGACCTAGGGAGAAGAAGAAGACAATTTTTCAGGTCACATGGATGGTATGATGAACATGGATGCTGGTTTAGTGGAGTGAGGAGAAGCTTTTCGAAGAGCGTGTAGGGAAGTGAGTAAGGAGGAGAGAAATCATCCTTGTTGTCCTGTGGGGTTTTTTTCCCACTCTGAGAAATTCTTCCCTGGGATGGGATTCCTGTCTCATGTGAAGAGTAGGAAGTTCTTTTAGTTTTTTGAAAATGTTTTTGATTCTGAGTTTGCTTTAGATAGATGAGGGGAAATGCAAGTAGAACAACTGATCAAATGATGGATTTAAAACCTGAAGGAAAAGAAAAATGTAATGATCCACTCTCATGGGACTTGGATTCACCTCCTTTCTCTGTAGAGGAGAATCTTTGACACTTGAAAACTGTGAAAATAAACTGGGCAAACCTGCAGAAAAACATGGTAATGTAGAAATATTACCAAAAAAAATTGTGATTTACATGGTGTCCCAGAACTACCTGTATTTGTAGTTCTAGAACCTTGAGATTTTGTGCCTGTACAAACAGTTAAATTTTCTTTTACATCTTTCACAAAAATGCATGATAATCTAAACATACAAATATGAACAATCTACATCTGACAGTGATCTAATTACATGAATTTGAGAACACTGGCTAGCTATTTTTCAAATGCCTGACACTGTAAAAGCTGGAAAACATGTAAATGTTGTTATTTCTCAGATGACTCGCACTAAAACGTAATAACATTCTGGAAACTCACACTTACATACACAAAAATCTGAATAAAGTACATAAAAGTGAAAAAAGAAAAGAAGAGATCCAGTCCTTATAAGTCTGGAAAATATTTCTCTGAAAAATTATACAAAATGCATCCAGATCTGAATACCTTTGCTCCCGACTATGTCTGTTTTTCATACTACATTTTCTAAAATTCAACCACTGACTTAGAATGGATGGGGACTTTGCTCATATACTTGGTAATGTCGAGTGAATATTTGATTGTGTGAGCTTCGTTTAATCATGAAAATAAAATGTCTCTTTTAGTACCGAAAATTCAGTTTGGCTGGAAACAGCTTTTTATGATTACATGTCTGACCGGAGATTGCTAGCAGTGCTGTGAGATTTAGCTGGCCATCTGTACAGCTTGAACACTGAGTAGTGACTCTCTCAAACTTAGTACAGTGTTTATGGTAGGCTGCTTGCAAGGTATGGATAAGCCAGAACTTCATTCTCTGTCTTAATGAATTTTCAGTACTAAGCAGACTGGTAAAACTCACAACCTGTATAAGGACAAATTACACAGCAAAACTAGTGGATTAGATGGTGGATTAGATTTTATGCCCTTTATTTTTTATAATCCAGAGTAGCCTGTTCTAAAGCAGTTTTCCCTTTTGAAGTAATTCTGGATTTGCAGTCTCCAAAAAAAATGGATATAATTAAAACTTCTTTTAGCAGTATTATTTTCAGGCAGAGCTTCTGAATTAGAGAACAGAGCCCAGTAGATTAGGTTTTGTGTGGAGAGAAGCAGAGACATGATTATTTTAACCTTCTATTAAATACTAAATGGACAAAAATAAAAAAAAGAGAAATTAAAATGGTCTGTCACTGATTTTTCTGGGTTTGCTTTTCCCAACCAGTGATTGCTTCGATTGAATCACCGATAATGTCATGTTGACAAAGGAAAGGATAGAAAAGTGCCTGGGGGCAATTTCAATTGATTCGCACAAAACCTTTCTTGTGCTTACCTGTCTGACCTTATGTATGTGTCATAGTGCTCCCTGCATCCCAGGCACACAAAAGTTTATCTTGACCTTTGCACAGTCTCTTGTAGAGTTTAGTCTTTCATTGCTTCAGCTGACTTTCCTCCTGTATTTTGCTACTGTTGTTGTTATCCATATGATCAGACTTCAACGTATTACTATGAAAATGCGTCAAAATAACTTACAAAAAGTTGCAGGGGTTTTTCCTTTCCTGAAAATGTACTTCAGCATAATAGGGTAATGTTTAGTATAACCATTTTATCTTACAACTGTTATCGGAGAAACAGCAGAAAACATCATACCATCTCTTCGTCTCCGCTCCTGCGTGTCCCTCCGATATTTCCCTTGTTCCGCTGGTTCAAGTCAATAAATTTTTTTTGTTGATTTCCTTTCAAGTTCTGATAGTAACTGTGATCTGGATAAAACTGTTGGAACTACGTCAAGCCATCATAAAGTTTCTGGGATTTATGTGGGAAGTAGAGGTCTTAGATGCTACGGATAGAAACTTTATGAGCAGAAGGGAAAAGGGCAAAGAACACATCAGAACTGACCTGCTAGTGAATAAACTCCACAGTGCTCACACTAGCATAGAGCTGTTTGGTTTGGGGAACTATGCAATGGTCTCTAAGTCCACCTGTGCTTAAAAAGGAATATTATATTTAGATTAAATATATATATATTGCTTAGTGAATATAATTCGTAGTATATATCGTGTTTACTGATGGTAAAGGAATGATGTTTTGTTCCAGGGTGCATCCCAGAACAGCAGATGTGAGAGGGCTGCTGAGAAGCACATGACTTGATGTGTCCAAGGATGTAGCAGTGTTGTCTGGAGGTTCAGCACAGGTTGTCTCTTCCTTGTGTTTGCTTCTAGTCATGGCTGTGGGCCCTGAGATGCAGCTGGAGATGGGATGAGAGTGCCCATGGTGCCTTGGCCATGCAGCATTCCCTGCACACGTGTCAAAACAGGTAGTGTGATACACTTTGAGAGCTGCCATGAGTGAGCTGTTCCCCAGCCTGTCTGGGAGGACCAGGGCACAGTTTAGCATGTGATTTTCTCTGTTTTCTGAAAAGCACCAGTCTTTACTTAAATATTACAGCAAAACTAACAAGTAGCATTAAATCATTCCCTGAGCTTGAAATAATAGCCAAAACCCTGATCTGGAGGGAGTGCAGCCAAGTATCATCAAGTTGTAGTTAGCAGAGGACTACATTTTGGAACCTGCTCTTTATGAAGATTTAAAAATTACTCACCAAATGGAATACATTCCAAGTGCACTTGGACATGTCCCTTCTTTATGTTTTCAGTACGTTCTGTGACCCACACTCTTACTTAGAGCTGTGTAGAAGCATTTAATCTGCTTTTTTTTTTTTTCTTTCTCTAAAATCAGCCAGACATTCCTTCTGCAGAGAAAGGACTTAGGATTTTTATAATATTCAAACTCCTTATAAAAGATCACCAAACCAAATAGCCTGAGGACACCTTTTTGAAAGATAACTGAGCTGCTGTTCAAGGACATATGTGCATAGTGGATTTATCATTTAAAATGACTCTTTCCTTTTAGCTTCTAACCAGTTTTATTTTTAAATATGGGCCAAGTTCCTCAGTGTCTGTAGATCAGCTGTATCTAACTTAGCAAATAATTTAGCACCATGGGAGCATGTTGGTAGAGCAAAGAAAACTTTGAGCAGGTTGCTCAAGGTGTTTACATCTGATCAGACGCAGTTTGATTCCCTGAACCAAATGTCCCCTGGCTGCAGGCAGTTTAAAGATACTTCAAGGCACAGTCACTGATTCAGATCTGAATATCCCTTTTGGGGCTGAGGAAATGTGATGGAGAGTTCCTGCTTAGTTGCTTATGAAATAAGTGGCATTCACTTGTGCACAAACCACTTCCTACTGAGGCCCATGAATGGGGACTGCAGGTTGTTCAGGATTTTGCTGTAAAATGGCTTCATTATTCGGGATCAAAACAGTGTCAAGGGCACTAACTTCAACACTGGTTCATTGCTAATATATTTTTTGCCGGTTATGTTTATCTCTAAACACTGCAGAAAATCTTGTAGAACAAACCTTACCAGAAGTGCATCGTGTGAGGGCATAATACCTAGAACAGTTAAGACTACTATAGAAATAAATATAAGAGTTTGAGAACCTTTTCATAATATCCTTTAACAATGAAAACCTGCCAGTTTATGTCTAAACATTATTAATTTGCCTTGCAGAAGGAATGGATTTCAAGAGAGAGAAAATTCTAATTATATTCTAAAATAAGTTACAGGGAAATAAAATTATCATTGTTTTGGCTACTTTAGAGTCAAAATGTGTTCTGAAAGGTTTTAATTTTCCTATGGTAAGCCAAAGGACAGAAGGAACAAATGAGAAAACATGATTTTTGAAAGTGGAATTCTTTTTATACATTGTGGGTTTGTTAGCACTTCTGACAAAGTGCTCTGCTTTGTTGGAAACTTGCAATTCTACCAAGACTGATTGGAAATTTTGTCTGAACTGCCGTTGTATTCGGCAGTAAGAAAAGGTAACCATTGTGACTATGTAAAGTGGTATTGTATTGGTTTTCTTATTAATATTAGAAAGTATTGGAGGCTTGAATAAGCAGTAGAAAATGATAAAATACAAGGAGGGGAGAGCATCATGCAGAATTGTCACAGAATAGGCAATTAATATAATTAAACTACAAAACAAATTTAGTGTCTGAAAGACAAAAAAAGAACATGTGCTCTTGGGTGAACTCAGGTTCCAAGAATTATTAAGACAGAACTGGGCTTTTCATTTGAAAAATTTAATTTAATCAGATTTTTCTGCTAACTTAATTTGACCAGATTTTCCTGCTAACATTGATATTTAATTTATTTGGTTGTCATGCTACACCCTTCATTCAGTGAGTGTTAGCACATAATTGCGTAATTTTTTTTTCCCCTTGGTTTTAAAGTCCTTCAATATTTGAAGGGTGTTTGAGTCTAGGATTTGAATTCAAACTTATCACAGTTTATATAAGGTGTCTGTCATGCTGAGGTACTCATATCACACGAAAGCTTACTCCAAGATTTCTGCCTAGGCAGAGAGAAGGAAGTGGGGCATCTTGGTTCTGTGTCCTCCTCGGGGTCCTGAGGGGATTTGATTTCCCTTAGTCCTTGGCCAAGCAACAAATCCAAACACAAAGCACATGATTAGGGGCAACTCACCATCCCCACAGCTGGAGTGGTGAATCTGTGGTCTGTAGAAAAAGCATGTAAATTATAAAGCCAACCAGAAAGGCTGAAGCAGAAGTAGCCTGGCTGAAGGCGTTTAGCTGGTGGTTCCCTAGGGCCACAAAAAGAAACAGTGCCTGCAACAGGACAAGAAACAAGAGTTTAATTTCATGTAGCGCTGTTTCTTAATAGCCATGGCAGGTTTATCAAGACACAGCTTCTTCAAGTCCTTTTATTAAAAATAAAATCATAAAAAAAGAAGTCATTTTTAATCTCAACCAAGTGTTACATAAATAAAGCATTCCGATGCATGGGTCACGCATCGTTGTAGCAGAGAATTCCTTTGGCAGCAAGAGCGTTTTAATCCGGTCTGCAGTGTATCCGGTCTGCAGTGTATCAACAGGGAATCGTGGAGCCACATTCATCTCATTCATGATAGCTGAACTTCACTTCTTTTGCTGTGCAACAACTATTATAACTGTATGCCAATTGTTTTGGTATATGGGTTTGTTAAAAGTCAGATCAGTGTAGTTCTTAAGATGGATTAAATACTTATTAAGTCCATCCTCTTTATTCATCCTGAAAAAATTCAAATAAAAAATTAATCATCTAAATTAGATATAACAAAATGTAAAAATTAAATTGATCATTATACAGAAATTGAAACTTAGCAATATGATAAATCTAATTGCCATTTATGATTCATGATAGAAATATAAACAAAAAGACTACAATAAATTCCACTTCTTCTCTTACCACAAATTCAAAGACAGGAACACTGGTGTCACTTAAACATGTTTCAGTTTATTGTTGAGAAGGCCTGAGCTCTGTCCTGACAGGGGCCAGAAGCAGCACCAGCTGAATGGACAGTTCTCAGGTCATGGATGTTATTCTTTCTATCCCAAACCTCTGCAGTTCTGGCAAGAAAAACAAAATCAAGAAAAACAAGCGAAAACTAACTACATAAGTAAAAATTTGCATGTACAGTAGGACTTCATGTCCAAGAAAGTTGGCTCGTATGACCAACCTGTCATATTCATATTCACCAACCATTTTCTTTAGGTGGAAAAAGGGATATTAACTTTTTAATGTAACTTCAAAGAAAGCAATAAAGTACCACAGTTTACTGGAGATGATGTTTAGCTTTTTTTGTGACTGTCATTATCATTGCAATGAATATTTCTGTTCTCACTACGAGTTCAAAAAGTTTTTCTCCTTCTCTTCTCCAGGGATAGGATATTTATTTTCTTCAGTTTTCCGTCTATGAAACAATGAAAGGAAATAGTGAGTGATCTTTGGCATTGGAGGGGACAATTTTATGGATCCCAGTTAGTTTTTCTCAAGAACCTTATTCTCAAAGTAGTGTTACAGGCACTGTTCACTTTATATTTTACTTTGCATATAAAGCAAATGAAGATGTTTTGACCATTCCTGTCAGTTCCAGCCGGGTAGATAGATCAAGTATGCCAAGTGAGTTGTCAAATAATTGAGTAATAAGAAAGACATTAATTTCTCCCATTACTCTTTGTTAATTAGACTATATCAGGATACAAAGCAACTTTTAACATAGCATTCAAACATTGTAAGCAATTGCCTTAAGCTTTATAGTTATGACTGTACCCCAAAAACTCAGTGCAACACCTACTTATGGTTTTAACTGTCTGAAACTTGATTACAATTAAATAGAAGTTATATTATTGCAGAAATAAACTGGACTTGTATGAAAGGAACTACATATTTATTACAGTAAAACAGACTCTCATGAAATTCTAATATATTATGTCAACTTTGGAAAAAAACACAGCAAAGAAAGGTAATCATAATTCCAAATTGTAGGCTAGATGTCAAAACCAGCTCCATGAAAAAGACTTATACCTAACAAATTGTTCATCTAAATGTTTAAAGTAATTTGCAACTACAGGCAATCTGGAGGAACATTTCAGTTTCTTCACACCTAGCCACGATGTATGTATATGTGTTTATTACAGCATATGTCTGCACTAGTATTTGGTTTAGTATCTGAAAATATCTCATTTTCACCATTAAATATTTCAGCTAAGATCTCTAGCCTGTGATCCATATAATAGCTGTATAAAGACTTGTGCTTGTGAGCTAATATTTATTTCATGATTAGGAGGGTGAAAGTTATTAAACCGCATAATGTCTAAGAACATTCACCCTTTTTTGGAAGAGTCTGAAATGAAGAGATTACTTGAACCTTCAAAAATGGGCAATTATGAAAAACAATTTCTGATGGCTCATTAAGGAAGTTACTCAGATTGCACAAATGATAGCTTTTACAAAACCTCAGACAAACTATGAAAAATATTGTCTTCACTAGGAATATGTGTACTGCATGTGTCTCCTTAATATCATAATTTTAGCCCTGTTGCTCTTGTTGCCTGATGATTGAAGGCAAAACAATGGCCATTTAACTGTTCCAATAGTTAAAAAAATATTCAAAAATATTTTTGAATTAGAAATGTCTTTTATATTTTCATTTTTTCATTTATAGTTGAAAAAAATAAAGATTTACTAAAAAATAGGGAGGGAAATGGGTTCTTCAAATTTCTAGAAAGTTTTACAGAATGGCTTTCTGCCAAATATTTTTCATTATGGCTGTCCTACAGAACTGGTGTTCTTTGTGTTGCAGCAGATAATTTTTGGACTATTTTAAGTAAACATTATAGAAAATATTGCCCATGTGTTTGGATCTAATCATCATAACATCATAAAATGGAAAACATTGTTATAAAAAAATTAGACTTCTGAAGTTGCCCAAGTAAATGATAGAGATTTATCTACAGTCAGAAATATCTCGTGATGAAATTTCAAAGGTCTTCTGTTCTTCTGTTATCTCCTCGTCATGGCATCAGTGTAACAGAAACAGTTTATGCTGGTCTGGTTTGTCAGGTCCTACTAAGAGCAGGAAACTACATAGAGATTTATGTTTGTATAAATAGCTGCTAAATTTCAGGTTCTTACATGTGTATATAAGTGCATACAGTTATATATATGTATTTACAGAAATAAAACAGAAGCCGGTCAAATCATGCAAGTGTTGGTTTTTATAGACTCAATAGTGAAAAGAGGCAAAAGAAAAAGAAACAGTAACTATCTCAGAACTTCTTTTCTTTGGGATCACAATTTCACTGCTGTTCATACAGTTTTGATATAATTTGAGCTCTGACAGAGATCCAATTCTGTGCAGCCATCAAGAACACCGATTTGACTTTGAATATGCAAAAATTCTTATGGTCATTTGGAAGGTATCTGATGTTTCTAGGCATTTTGAAATTATTCTGCCTCTCCAAAAGCATTTAGTTACTCTGCTAGATTAATCTTTCCTGTAGTTTTCTGTACCAAGAACCGATGAATTGCTTGATATTTTCTTCGCTGTTATCAAGGTAAAAGGGTTAAATAAATGCAGTTATTTTGAAAGGCTGAATTATTTCTCGTTATTCACTTGGTTGCTTTGGGACTTGTACTTTCGATATCTCTTTCTATCAAGAACAATGTTGAGTTACTAGCATACTCCTTGACACAGTTGTACAGTGAATGAGCCCTCTCCCAGGCAAATCTCAGACTGCAGTTCCATGTTTGCCCACAGTTCTGGACATGGCATGGACCAGAAACTCTTCCTGATAGGCAGGATAGATGTGGGCATCATATTTTGAGGTGGATAGTTGAGCCATATGGATACGAGCCATGCCAGATCACTTTTCCTGAGGGTGGAGAATGGGCACCAGTCCAAGAGACATTTGTTTAGTATGTGCACACAGCCTAGCTTTCCAGAATACCAAGTCAGTAAGAAGCTGGATCTCAACTTTAGCAGAAATACTTTGGATAAAAACAGTCTTCCAAAATAAAATCCCATTGCTTGAAAGAAAGCTGGGTCCAGTGCTTTGCCGAGCAAGCTTTGTGGGTCACAGTCCATAGGAAGCATGCAGCAGGTTTGTTGCAGGGCTAAATCCTGCTTCCTGCACTGAATCTTGCAGACAGAGAGTAAAATTTTCAGAGGCTGTATTGATTTAACTTGTGTAAGACAACAATAAGGACCACACCAAGGTTATCTTCTTTCTTCTCATGGCTTCTTTTCTGAACCATCAGTAGTTTTCTATATGTTCTATTTATCTAATGTTTGGTTTGTTTTCTGTTTCTAAACAGTATTTAGATTAACTTGTAGGGATAATTTGTCTCTGAATGATTTCACCTTCCTATCAAGAATTCCTCAAATGGCAAAGGTGAAGTGTTGCTTCTGAGACAAACTATTATATGTGAATATGTGTCTGGCATATTAAATAACAGCAACAATAACATGTATTATATATGTAATTTTGTGTTCTTCCCCAGTTAATTGCATTAATGAAAACCAACTATTGTCATACTTGGTTTCTTTCCTCATTACTCCTTCTCGTGATGCTGTCAAATAACAGACATACCGTGTGCAATTGCTGAAAAACAAAGTTAATTTGAAACATTGTTGCGTATCATTATTTGAATTTCAGACTTCACTTTCTTCTCACTTTTGCCAGTTTAAATATAAGTATCTTTTCAGCTGGGTTATTTCTGTTTTGCATCAGTGACAGTGCAAGGCAACCAGTCCCATAACCTTTCAGTGCCTGACCCATGACTCTGTACCAGAAAATTACATGTGCATCCCAATCACCACAGCCAGTTGGTAGAGCTCTTGTTGATTTTCCTGATCTCCAAAAATAGAGTGACCACTTGCAAAAAACCCTCTGGGAGAGGCACCTGCAGCACCCTCTAACTGGGTGTCATGCCTGGGAATTATTAGGTAGATTGGTGGATGCTGTGTGCCAAAATCACACCAGGGGACATTTCAGGGACTTGAAAGTATAGCTGAACATCTACCCGTGTCTGGGAACATTCCTGGGCACCATTTAATATATTAATACAGACAAAGCCATTATGGTCTGTGGTTGTAATGGAAAATACAAAATGTGATTGAATGGCTCTACTAAAAAATGTTTAATGACATTAAAATTATTGTCTGTATTGTCTCATCTTCTACTTCATCGAAGTTAACTATTCCAGACACTCAACTGTACCAGGCTCACTAACATCTTTCTATATTTTTTACCTCCCAAGGCAAAATAAAAAGTTTGTCTTAGAGACATTCTTACAGCAAGGCTGCAAATCCCTTAATAAAACATTCATCAGTTGCTGTCACTTTCCTGACTTGAAAACGAGGTAAGAATATTTTTCTAGTGCACACTGGCTGCATTCAAAATAATTTTTGAGACATTTCTTAATATGGTTGCATTCAGATGTCATCAGGCTTTACAGGACATGTCTCTTCGTTAGGTCAGCAATTGAATTTACTGTAGTTGCTGTGAAACTTGGTTACATTATCTTCTCTTCCCTTGATGCTGATCTCTAAAAATGCATAGTGATTTATAAAAGATTTCCCAGGTTTCTTCTTGTATTGTGGTTTTATTTTTATTCACTTTCTTATGCTTTTCCAATTCTATTTAATATTGAAAATCCTCTAGGTGGCATGAAACAGAAAATATAGAAGTTTTGTTACTATATCTTTTTCAAAAGTCCTTGAGAACTTAGGCCAGGATTTCATGGCTCTAAAAAACCTTGCCATGTGTGTCAATTAAAAAATTCCCTCTTGCTTTTTCTTACCATGAATGGCAGGAATCACACTTCAGTGTTGTGATTCTAGCACTGTAAATCATACTAAATAGATTCTGCTGTGTGGTGGCATAAAAGAACCTCAAGGACTTACACCAGACCAGCCACAACTTCCTTACTAATCTCATTTACTGGAGGCATTTCTTTCCTGTCTGTGTACAGCTTATAGTCTGTTTATCTAGTAAAACCATAGCAACTACAGAGCCAAGTCACAGAGTGGCCAGAAACACGAAGAGGTTCACTAATGCCTGATAACTTGGGACATCTGAGAAATCACTGTAGAATATCCTATTGCTGAAGACAATAGGATACAAAACCCACAAATTTCCTGGATTTTCATGAAGGGCACATATGTAATGCACATCATCATTCGTTATGTGTCTTACACTGAGAGCTGTCTCCCACTGTCCTATGGGATTCTAGGTCCTTCTCCATTTAACCATGAAGCACTGATGAACAAGTAAAAGGTCTGGATTGGAAAAGACTCTGGAAACTTAGCTCACATTGACCATATTAATTTCTTATGGCTTAATTCCAGTGAAGCCATTCCTCATTGGAAGAGCTGTGGGTTAAGAGAGAGAAGCAATGTACTGAGATGTCTTATGAATTATTGACACAGTAATAACAGAATTCACTTGATTCCTCTTTAACTCTGGAATATGGCTGATTGCACTTATTATTTTCAAATTTCACCCAGTGAGCTGATATATAAATACCACTTAATATGAAACAATTTCTTAGGAAAGAAAAAAGGATTTAGTATTCCTTTTTTGGAGGGACTTAAATTCCTTTTTAAATGAATAATTTAAAATAGATTATTTTAAACTTATTTAAAGAATATATATTATGTACAAATTAATTTATAAGTTATAAAATTTAAATTATGGAATAAGTTTCACAATTCCTTTAAAGGAATGTGCTTTTTAGGGAAACCACAAGAAATTCTAACCTCCACAAATAAGAAGAAAATTTTCCTCTATATATGTTATAAATAACCTAAGGATGGTTAATTCCCAGTACTTAGGAAGTGGCATTTAGGAAAAAAAATAGGCTACTTCTATATTAAGCCTCCTTGAATATATGCAAAAATGGTGGGTAATTTACAATTAGAAGATGAAATTACCCAGGTCAAGGACAAAGTGTATCCCTAACCAATGTTATTTGGTTCAGGTTATGTGCTTTGAAGGTAGTTGCCAATCTATTACATTCAACAGAAACACTTAGTTTCAATTATGGGGACAAATACTTTTAAAAATTGTCTTTACTATAGCTTATTACTACTGGTTTCTCCCAAAAGCTGAAAATATTCCATTTTAAAAAAGGTGTTGCAGGATCAATACTTTGGTTTCTCTGTACCTTGTCTAGATTAAATAGTTATGAATTCATCTTTACTACTGGGTAAACTCTTTCAGCTCAGGATTTAAAACTGCACCAAGACTTTTTTTTGTGTGTGAAGGCCATGCAGGTCTGGGGCTCTCACCTCTTGTCTGTCCAAACTTTCACTTCTTCAAAGTGACTTCTGGTTCTTTCTTGAGGCTCATACCTGGTTTTCCCTCACAAACAAGTCAGAGAAGAAGGTGCGTAGTGCACGGCTGAGTCCTATACCAAGAGGGATATTAACACTTGTAGGGTGAGTATTATCCCAGACAGGAGTGCCTCTCAACAAGGCACTTAAATATACTCACTCCAATGACAGCTGAATATGCATTTGGTCTTTTTTAACTGATTGCAACTTGTGTGCTTTCATCTTTGTCAAGTACCTTTTACTAAACTCTCCTTCTTCAGATAAGAAGTGTATTCGTGAATTGCTGTTTTAAATCTAATGTGCAACCTGTACTTTGAAATGAAAAAGCAGGTGCACTTTCCATGAAGAGAAGTCAGTAATAAAGTCTAAATCTTAAAGTGATGCATATTTTTATTGTTTTTTATTTCTTTACTGAGCTGCATTATCTTTCCAGCTACTGGAGTGCTGGAAAAGTCAAACATTTGGACGCGTCTGTGAGATCAAAGCAGGACAAAAATATGTACATCCAAAATTTGGACTTTAACACTGTATATAAGTATATAAATACTTATATCCTATGAAATTCCTCCAAACTAAGTTCATGGAGTTGCAGATTCACAGAATGGTTTGGGTTGGAAGGGGCATTAAAGGTCGTCTAATTCTAAATGCCTGCCATGGTCAGGGACACCTTCCAATAGACCAGGTTGCTCAAAGCCCCATCCAGCCTGGCCTTGAAAACTTCCAGGGGTGGGCCATCCACAGCTTCTCTGGGAAACCTGTGCCAGTGCCTCACCACCTCGTAGTGAAGAATGTCTAATCTAAGCTTACTACCTTTTAGTTCAAACCTACTCCCCCTTGTCCTGTCACTACATGTACTTGTCAAAAGTCCCTCTCCAGCTCTCTTACAAGCCTCTTTTAGGTACTGGAAGGCCAATAGCAGGTGTCCACAGAGCCTTCTCTTCTCCAGGCTGAACAACCCCAAGTCTTTCAGTCTGTCTCCATAGGAAAGGTGTTCTTCCCTTATCCACCAATGCCATACTCCAGTTTTAGGCAGCCATCAAATTCTTCAAGCACAATTTGCCCTTAGTGAAGCCATGTTAGTGTCGCACATCACCTCCTCATTTTCCACTTGCCTTAGCAATTCTATTCCTGTGCATGCCAAGGTCTGCAGCCCAGGCAGTTTTCTGGCTTTCCTGGCTGAAAAGATTGTGCAATGTCTCTGAACAAACTCAGCCACTGCACAAACACAGCACGGGTCCTGTTTGCCTCTCAAACACAAAATCAGACATTTGAAGAGGATCTGTGTGCTGGTGGGAGTGGTGGCTAGTTAGCTTTACCATCAGTTCATCATCATGATGTTTGGATCACTGACTTGAGGTGGCATGCACTTTACCATTCCTGAGGTTATTCAGATCTACCCTTCCTGGGCACACAACCCAGCTGCCAGCCTTGCCCTCAGCAAGCTGGAGTCACTACCTCTTTTTATGTTTTTCATAGCTCAGCATTGAATTTTACAAACATGGTAACTGGTTGCAGGAGATGAAGCCTCCTAAAAGTGTTAGCATTAAATAAAGGAAATATCAGTGAGTAATTTTTATCCTAATACTTAATTCATGGAATAAGAGATAATGTTAGACAGGCTGTTTTAAGTGCTTATTGGACTGTTATGGTCATCTAATCAGGCTGGCTCCCTTCTGCATTTTCAAGAAATAAAATGGAATTAAAACCTCTTAGTAGTTTCTGCATGAATAAAGGTTTTCAGACCAGAAGTCTAAATTCAGAGGCTACAACTCAGGCACATGTAAAGCTTTGTCTCTGCTTAGTATAAAGAAACTTTCAGTTCAATAATCTTTGCATAAGTGACATATTAAATAAAATTAAAAATCCTGAAGTACTAAAAGATATATTAGAAATATTTTTGAAAGGCAGACTAATATATCATAGCAAGTCATCAGTGTTAAAATATGTAAATTGATTATGCCATGTTATTTCTTGCGGGACCACCGTAAAATGCAAAATGCTTTCTCAGTACAGAATGTTACAGTACAACTCGGACACCTAATCTACATGAGGACTCTACATAATTTGAGATTATCTCAATTGGTCAGAGCATGGTTCTAATAATGCCAAGGTTGGAGGTTCAATCCGAGTTGGACTCAGTGATCCTTGTGGGTCCCTTCCAACTTAGAATATTCTGTGATCATCAGCAGTTCTGTCCTTTCTTTGTATTTAAAATCTTGCTCTAGCAGAGAAACTGGGCTGAATAGAAATGGAAATGCATACTATGTAATGAAGTGTATAAAAGATAATGTAGTAAAGTGATACAAAGGTACCAAGCTGGCAAGTTTTGTTTGTTGCTCATGTTTGAACTACTTCTAAATTTTGTCTCGCAGCTGTTGAGAGCTATTTTTTTTTGTCACATTAAATTCAGCTTCCTATTCAGAATGCTAAATGAAGAATCTACCTTTTGAAAAACTTCTCTCTATATGTAATAAAAATTTTCACTGTTGCATAATTATGCCCTATTCCTCACAAGCATGCCACTGCAGCACCCTTGTTCAGTATTTTCTGCATTTTCCTCAGAGGAGGAAAAAATTGAAGACTTCTGTGGCCCATGGAGTGTCTACCCACAGTCAAAGGGAAGGTATCTACTTGCAGTCTTAAAATGTAAGGGCTACACTGCTGTTTAAAGATTTATCCTGCATATTCAGTATTTGGAATAAACTCTGAAACACAGAGATTTTTCCAAATTTAGGGAAATTGACCAAAGCAAATATTCATATGTTTTTCTCTAAATATTCAAATATTATAAGGGAAATATTTTGGAAAACTGATAAGCTTATTTTATGCGTGGAGAGAAAAATCTTGACATTCATTTATAGCTATGATTCAGAATTTCATCAGGCTATCTTTCATTGACGGTGCTGAAGGTTATTAAAGAAAAGGAAATGTCTTTTGTTAGCATCTGCACTGCTATGAGTTTGCCAAAACCACAGATATAAGCCCTTGAATTTGTTTCCTTTTGAACAAAGAGCACGGAAGAGATTAAATTCATAGGAATGAAGAAGTCATTAATCACATTTTGACTTATTACTGTGGCAACCACCAATGTTTTAGCAGACAAAAACCTGCAATCACAGTTTTGTAGAGTGGGTTTTGCACTATGACTAGGTGAATTAATCATGCAACTTGGAGAGATTTGCTTTGACAAAGAGAAAGTTTTGCTCAGTTTTCGTACAAGTTTCAGATAAGGTTTTATATTCAAATTTTGTTGCTTGAGAATGTCCTCACAGGATAGTTTTCATTAGAATTTTATTAAAATTTGCAATGTTTTGATTGCTTTCTTACACTGTCACTAAAATTGCTCTTGTCATGATAATTTCAAAGGCCTTTAGCTTTTGTCCAGCAATGTATGGGAGCTGTTGCTGTTTTCAGATCTGTGCTGTAATTCTGTAGCTGTTGCTGAACAGTACTCATTTGTGCAAATAGATATATTGACTGCATAGTCAATGGTCATTTATAATCTCTATAAAGTAAATATTTGCAAGTCAAGGTTGTATAAAGAGTCCTTCCAGTTACTGGTGTCTACTGAAGCATTAGAAGAGCAAACCAGGATGGCTGCAGCCTTAACCCTGAGACTGTTTCTGTACAGTGACAGCAAGTGAGGCACAGGCGTTGTTCACTGCCACTGGAGCCAGACAGGATGGATTTGCTCCCCTCAGTAAAGCTGGCAGGTAGTCTCTCCCAAAGCCTTTGGAGACAGGTTGGGGAGGCTGTGTAAGGCACAGGGAATGAAAACAAGTGCAGCCTTGGGGAAACTGCTTATTAATCTTCTAAACTTAGGAGTGAGTCAACCGTCCTCTGAACCATACCAGAGCAAGATCCAGAGGAGCAAGCTAAGAGTTAGAGTGATCAGAGACTTGGGGTTTGAGTCTTTCCCTGCCTCTTTTTGGTTTGAAGAGGTGGTGTACCTTGAGAAGGAGCAAAGCCATCTGACTCAGATTACTGTGCTATTGATCCGTTTCTAAGAAAGCAGAAACATTACAAAGGATGAAGAAGGAATCCAAATTTTAAAAAAAAATACAAAGAAGAAAAATGTCATGAGAATCTTCACCATGATCTGGGAAAGTGAGTCACATCATTTAGGAAAAGAAAGAAACGCATTGTTGCACAGTCCTGTGCAAAGACAGTTGTGTTCACTGAACCCTAAAACTGAGTGAAATTATATTAGAATGAAGGAGCATCTTGAAAATAAAGAGGTAAAAGCAAAGAAACAAAGCTTAACTTATCAGCAGTTATAATTGTGAAGTGATTAGATCCGTAAGAGGTGAAGACACTTGGCTTTATTTCTGACAGAAGTTTTATATTTCCAATGGCACATTGACAAAATTTGATCATTATCAAAAGAATTATGAAGATGTCTGTCTTTTATTTAGTCCACCACACAAAATATCTTCATCTACAAAAGTACCAGCTCATTTAATGATTTTTTTTTGTTATTTCTTTCTAACTTTTAATGATGAAAACAAGCTCTTCTGTTAATTTGGCAACATTTTGCTAGAAAGAGATTGTGTCATCACTGTTTATCATGTCTCCTTAAACAAAAAGATGTCTCAATGCCTAACATTTATTTTTTATGTTTATACAAAAGAATAGTGAATTCAGTTTAAATGTTCTAAATAAATAACTGTTTCAAGCAACCGTTAAATATTAAGGTATTAAGTACTAAAATTGCTGAAGTAGGTGTTTGCCTACAGACAGACTCAGACATTATGCCCCCATACAAGAATATTGAACGGTACTAGTCATAGAAAGCCTGCTCTTGACCTTTTCAGAGACGTGAACAGTGTATTGGTTTATAAACTTTCTGGAGTGAATGCGGTCTGACTTAATAGGCTGCAATGGGAAGGAAAAACAAGCCTGAAAGCAGTAGAGATAAGAAACCACACAACAAGCTTCAGGGAGGCAATTGCAGGGCAATGGCGTATGTCCAAGCCACAGGACTCAGCTGTTCTACTGGCTGGGAACAAGACGATAGAAAAGATACCCTGCAGGTTTTCCTAGGAGAGGAGTCGGCCAACGAATGGCCCATGTGCAAGGAAGGGGAACCTGAGAAAGGACAGGACCCCCCACAAAAGAAAGCTCCTCATGTGAACCTACTTGAGGATTTTAAATGGCATTTTTTTGCTGAAGTATTTTTTTTTACTTTGTAGGAAGTGTTTTTTTCTAAATAAATGGCTCACTTTTGACAGTGGACCATTATCACAGGAGAGAGACAGAAAAAGATGTTGTTCAGCAGTGTACTGGGAATTCTCACCTCCCCTGCAGGAGAAAGCTGGAGTTATGGTCACTTAAGGGGGTGGTGCATCTGTGAAAAAAGTGTAGGTGGTTCCAGGTTGTGTGTGAGGTGTGAAGAGGGTGGTACAGACTGGAGAGTGTTGGGAAACTCCACTTTGACCAGAGGTGCTCCCTCCTTTTAATAAATATAAAGTAATAAATGGGAATTTATGTATCCAAGCAAATTATAACTTAGCATTAATTACTAACAGCAAAAAATGCTATTTGAAATAGAAACTCTGAAATGAAATACTGGAAACTTCTTGAAGGCCTCAAGAACTGTAAAGATGAAAAGCACAAAATCAATAGATGAAATGCATTCTTCATGCCTTTCTTGTTCTAAGTAGGATGAGAAACAGCCTAAATCAAAATGTAGGGGCACATGATGCAGAAATCCAAGACACTACTATCTGAAACTGGATGTGTTTGATTTTTTTTTTCTTAAATATTCTTTAGAATAATTAATAAAGCTGTCTTTCAACAGAAATTGTGCTCTAAAAACAATTTCTAATGTAACTTTTATGCTCTCGAGTTGGAAGAGTGAGCCCCAAAGAGGATACGGAAATTTTTCTATTATCTAATGAAAATTTCTTATTTCTTTTTCTCGTCAAAACCACACATTAACTCAGGATGAAGAATAAACATAGTAAAATATAAATGTTCAGGAATAAGGATACAATTCTCAAAAATTCGAGGAATCGTGCTGCTGCTCTGGCTGCCTTTCACTGGTAGCAGAGCATACTATCATTTTTGCTGAGAGAGGAGACCTGTTTCCAGCTTTTTCTGTCCTCGTGAAGGAATTTTTTAAAGTATTTTATGATGTCAACTCTCTGTGAGTGCAACCCTTTATTGAAAATGCCTAAAAAGATTAAAGCACAGGCTGCACAAAAGTTTATTTGATCTTAAGTGTTTTATTTATTTGTTTGCTTTGTTTCCACAGAATCACAGAATATTCTGATTTGGAAGGTTTGAAACTGACTTGCATTTTTTTTCATTCTTCCAACAACTGAAATAAAGATATATAGAGATATGTATGGATAAATTCCTGCAGACAACAATGCTCAGAAATTTTCTGTTTGGTGGAGTCTTTCCATTGTCACCAAGTACTGTTGGTTTGACAGCAGCTTCTCTTTTGGTTTAAGGATTTAAAGGCTTGAAAAGGGGATCCATAGCTAAGAGAATTTTTTCTCTTTATTATTCCTAATATTTCACTGGGAACTGCAGAGGCTGGTAAGAACAATTTCACAAGGGAATTGCATTGATACCTCAATAAGTTATGTGGAAAATATGTGGTTTGATCATTTTATAGGAACTTATTAATCATGTTGGAATGCGCATGTGCCATCTGGCACAACATATCAAGTCTGAGAGAACAGGGTGGCTGATACCGCTACCACTAAAAGGCCATGCGTATAGAGACAAAGCTCATATTCACGTAAATTAATGCATTTCCTGGCCAAACTATACGGCTCAATGATTTTTCTATGAAGAGGAGTCCTCAGTGAATATTGCATGTTTTGGAGAGATATCGCTGACTGATTGCTTGCTGGTTCATTTGCAGTGTTAATTACATGAACAGCATAGCTCTCTCCATGATGGATAGGAAGTTGTTGACAGCAAGCCCTTTTCCAGAGATGGAACACCAGTTCCCCACAGAACTGACTTTTCCTTCTGCGGTGTATTCAGTAAGCTGAACCCATCTAATGGTTTTTGATAATTGCACTAAAAAGGTTTCAAAACAAAATGAAAAAAAAAAAAAGGTAAAAATCTAACAGGACTTTATGTGCTTTTTGTTATTGGTTTTTAGCGTTATGGTTTGTCTTGGAATCATAAAAATAACTCTGACATAAAAGCTTATTGCAGACAACAACAGCAACAACAAAAGAAACAAAATGCTCTCAGGCTAACAAAACAACTGATTTTTCTTACTAGGATGAGGTTTAAGCTAGTGACAATAGAAAACTAAGAATTTATCTGCATGATCAACCACCTTTAAACAGATGTCCAAAATGTTTTAACTGCAGTTAACTGTGTTGCAATAAAGAGCTGGTCTAGGCAATACCTCTAAGGTCCCAGTCCAGCTTTATTTTCTATGCCCTCTAGGAAATGAAAACAAGCAAATATTTAACAAAGTTCTGCACATTCTGCACCAAAATAATTTTATTTTAGTATGTTTTCTAGATGTTCAGATACTGTGTGGTGAAGAAAAAGATCACTGTGACATCTGCACCATCCCACATTGTTCTCTTGAACAGAACAATTGCAGAAGTAGAAACCCGAAAACTATTTCTCATCCACCGGAGGCTTATTTCAGTTTCTCTCTTTCCTGTTCACTTTTTAGCCAGATATTTCTGGCATTGATAGGGAATCAAAAGTACTTTCATTGTCAATGTCCATCAGCGCAGTGAAGACACAGAGCAGGGCTCACCTTGGCAAAGCACAGACTCTGTGCACCAGAACTTTTAGCGAAGGGAACAGTCACTATAACCTGCAACTATTTGATTCTGGGGGTAGATTGCTAGAGACATGATTTACAAAAGGTTAGACACATGGGATGCTTTATTCTAGTCATGACCTTGGCATCATTGCTCACTCAAATTAAGAAACGATCAATTCTTGCCTTCGAAGCTTCAAGTAAGCAATGATGAAAGGCTGCAATTTGTGCAGCAAACAAAGCCAGTAAAGGCACATTGTTAAAGCTGAGGAACAATAAATGATGAGCAGTAGAGATCAGAGCACATGGATGAGCATTTTTTAGGCAACTTGGCAAAGAGGATTTTTATCAGAGTAGTAGGAGAACAGCTTTGTCCCTTCCAATTATCACCAGGTAGTAAGCCAAAACTTTTCAGATTTTAAATTAAAAAGGACTGTGCTTCACTTCAGCCAAGCTGTTTCAATGAGTTCTCTCCACATAATCAGTTCTACAGCTGTGATATTGAAGGATCCTTGCAAGTGTAAATTTGCAAGAGAAAGATTTTCCTATGATCAAACAGAGTTCAAACTTTGGTGAAACTGAAGGGAGCAAAAGTTTTCTTGCAGTGTCACCTGGCAGTCTTTCGCTCACATAGGCTGGATGCCTTGTTATTTCATGGAATATAATCCTTGTTTTTTCATGGAATGCTTTTGGCTACTCTTTCATGATTTTTCAAAAATCAGTGGTTAGAAACATGGCTTTTTCACATATTAGTGATACAGAAATGCCTGTCATGTATGTTCCTGCGTAAAACGTGCTTACAAGGTAAATGAATGGAATAAACAGCATGATATTTATTCAACTACCCTGTATGAAAGGTTAATTTTACAATAAAGACAAGTTGAGGCTGGGCCTTCAGTATTGTCAAAGACAGATATAATTGTAAGTAAACTCATTTTGTAAAGCAAGATACATCAAATGCACGAAGTCACTGCCTCTGGTACAAATGGTGGTTTCGCAATGTTGCAGTAGTGTGCTTTAATTCAATTGAGCCAAAAAATATAGTTTCCCCCCCTCACTTCATCTAGGACCTTTGGCAGCCTTTGCAACACCAAAGTTAAGTGTGCCACCTTCACCTTTGCCTGTGTACATACTCTTGCACGCAGTCACACATATACATATTACACGTGCGCAGTAGCTTTGTGTTCAAGGGCTAGCGAAAGGCAGAAGTTCCAATCCAATGTATTTTTTCACCTCTGAATATTACTTTTGTTCATTACCTCCTTTTGCTTTTTCTAGTGCACATTTTCCAAGAGATTCAGTGCCAGTTTGCTTCAAATACAGGAGCTTTATTTCTCCTGTGGGTACTTAAGAGCTATTTGAGAGCATTTCTGTCTAGTGGTATTACGACATTACCAGCAAACTCATTGATACAGCTGATTTATTAACTTTGTGCACTCTATTTCCCCTTAAAATTGCTCCAGTTTCTCATCTATTCACAATCAAAAAGGGGTATTTATCATAGTTTTTCAAATGAACATCAGGGAAATGTTGCTTTTAGTCCTTGAAATGAGAATAAATTAGTAAAAAATGCCCAAACAAACAACTATTTCCACTGTATGCTACAGTTCCAAAGCTGCAAACTGAAACAGGAGCCATCTCCTTACAGAAAATGACAGAAGGGAAGAATTTTTTTTGTTCTTTCGTATCAACCGATATGGAAAAATTTCGGCAGAAACTGGTTTTGTCTGTGAACAGTCTGTTACTGCAGACTTGTTACCACGACTGGTTAAAGAAACAGAATTTACAGACAATCTTTTTAACAAAAAATTTATGGATTGTGGCTAATTATACTATGATTTTTAGATGTCCCACATCTGAATGAACTTTTGATTATCTCTTTTGTCTCTGAAATCACTACAAATGCCTTAGTAATGGGTAATATATTCCTTTATTTATCTCAGCAGCAGTTCCTCTGCGTTTCCTGGAATAATACCTCATCACTCCTTGATGACCTGCAGCAGATACTTGTCCATGCCTTTTAGAAAATTAGAGAGATCATGAGATGTTTCTACCAAGGAAATAACAACAATGCTGTTAACACTTACTGTGTTGTAGTGCAACACCACTAACAGAACAGTTGATCATGTCTAAATAATAGTAACATTTGACTATAGTGCTCAAAATTCAGAGAGAGTAGATATGTCCCTAGGACCTCTAAAGTGAGTATGTATTGCCATGCTTTTCTCAAGCCTGTAATATCTTTTTAAAAGATACTCTTAAATGCCTAAATTCTACTCTCTAGAATTTAGAAATTTCTCTGGAAAAGCAGTTACCTAACACTTAGTCAACTTGTAGCAATTCTGGTTTCTACATAGGTTTCTGTTTGTTTCCTTCCAGGTCTTGAATCGATATGGTTTCTTAAAGAAAGAAATACATGAAAAATCTTGATAAAACACTTCCAATGTTCTTACCCTGCCTTAAGCTGAATCTTGTTCCTGCTTTGCTAATGATTTTACTAATCTCTTTGCTTTTCTGAATGTATAAAATAGCCTTCCTTAAAAATCTAAGACCAAAATGTATGGTAGTAAAGTGATAATTTTTTTAAGTTGTTGAGGAACTAAGATATTTCAAACCTTTTTTTGCTTTTATTTTAGCATCAGATTGGTTGGCCACTGTCTTTGTACAGTCATCTTCATTCTCTTTGGTACAAGGATGTATTTCAGAAGGCTCAGAGAGGAATGGAGACCACAGCTTCGCTACTTACAAAACCTGAGGCACAAAACGGATGGTCTTGTGGTCCACAAAAGGGAGCCCCAAGAATTGAGCAGAGCATATCTGATTCCTCTGGAGTAGCAGTTTATGTTTAGGGCATTAATAACCCTGTTTAGCATATCTCTAAGTTTGTTTCTTTTTTTGTTGTCCAGTTTTTTTGGTTGATTTTTTTTTTTTGGCAATGGAAAAAGTGACTATGCTCATGCTGTACAGTAAGTGTAGCAATCTGTCTACAGAAGTTCTGTCAGTCCATGCTGGACTGAGAAAAAGTGAGGTATGGTGTGCACTTAATTAGGGTGAAAAATAAGTTAACAGCTTGCTCAAAATCCCATGTGCTGAGAATTTTTCGTTCGGAGAACAGAAAACACTGTGCCACTTGTAAAGGCAAGTGATTTGCGTACTAACTTCGTCCTTTATAATCTGGATGTGCACCAGAGATTTTAGACACCTTTAAAACATGTTTTCATCTGACTTACTCCTGACTTAATGTTCATCCAAATCACCAGCTACATGCACAGTGCAATTCAACCACAGGAAGCACTTCTCAGGTGCTCAGCCTTCTTTTCTTTGCTGCTCTATTTCTGGTTGAGAGGAAACAGGGTTTTGAATGAGGTTGGATTGCCACTTGTACTCTGAATTATGTTTAGTTATGTTTCTCAATGCCCAGCTTTGTCGTGAACAATTCTATACTGAAGGTTTTTAAGTCATAGATACTGGTCTGAATGCAGCTGAAATTCACCAGTGGCTGGGGAACACAATGTCTCTTCCCACAAACTGACTTGTACAATATTGATTTAATTAGAAATAGGTATTTTAGGCATAGACTTATTTGTGCAATATAGGGCAGCTCTAGTGTTGTGAGCAAAGAACTGGAAAATACTGGATTGCCCCGTGGCAGAAAAAGTTGACTTCAGACAGAAATATTTGAAATTATACACCTTAATAATCCATCCATTTTTGGGATATAAGAAATATAAGAAAGACCCAAACTCAAGAGATCTCAACAAGGGCTCACCACAATGGTTGAGGGCTGGAACGCTTTTTCTACGAGGAGAGCATGAAGAAGCTGGGCTCATTCATCCTTAAGAAAAGTGATTTGGGGGGACTTAGGAGCCCTCCAGTACTGAGAGGATGAAGCCAGGCACTCTACAGTGGAGCAAGGGGCAACAAGAGGCAGTGGGCACAAGCTCACTGGATTGATGTTCAGAATACACTAAATTAAGCTGAGAAGCTTTTTCTGCCTCATGGAGATGGTCAACCAGAGAGACTGTGCAGTCTCCAGAGATGCGCACGACTCAGTTACATAAAAACACTGAGCAGCTTGATCTGATCACAGCTGAAGGTTGTATTAGAGACCTCCTGAGGTCCCTTCCAGCATGGATTATTCCAGGATTCTGTAATCCTACAGTCAGTGAATAAGCACCTAATTGCTTTCACCAGTTCTCTTTATTAAGTGAACAGATTTCACGTGCACTGAAAAACACGCCACATGCTCAGGTATGTAAATGCAGTTTTCAGGAAAGTCTGTAGTGGTAGGTCCTTCTGAAAATTTTCTATATGCATTTCTAGTTACCTTACTTTCCTAAAAAAACCCCTCAGAGATTAGACCTCAGAGTCTGGAAGTCACATGTTGCTTAAGAAGTTAACTGCTATGTAATTTGATATTTCTATTTTCCACTGAACTCTGGAGTGCTAGCTAATAGAACAGAATGGTCTGAATGTGATAAGGGACCGACGTCATTGATATACCAGAGTTCTGTGGAAATATTTGGAGATATGTGGCTTTTTCTTCACCTCAAGTCTTTACCAGGCCAGTGCAGTGACACTCCTGAAGCGACTTGCCATGAAGTCTCTTGATGATGGCTCTTCCTGCCCAGGTGACACCACTGGCACATGACTACACTGTGAGTACCTAATAAAACAATTCTTCTGGTGCAACCACACACGTTCCTGTACTGACAGTGGAGGTGGAGAGGAAACTGTGCCTGAGCACTTCCTAAGGGAGGTCCTGGGCATTTAAATGTAGCTAAAGATGCTCTTGTGAAGACCTCTTAAAGCACTACTCCTTCACTGGCTGCGCTAAATTGCCTTCACAAATATCGTTTTACTAAGGAACTAATATTTAGGCATTGGCTGGATGCCTACATGAGGCAGAGTATATTTGAGCTATAGCTCTCATTAAATTCAGATGGCAGCTGACAAAAACTGATATTCATAGTAGTAGAGACCTTTTCTGTTGTTTTTGTTGGTAGAGGCAGTAAGTGTTTTAATCAGGAGTTTTCTCCTCTGTATTTTCCTCAAATCTAATCTGCACTTTAGAGAAATCCTGGCAGGCAATTGTTAAGGCTCTGATCATCAACTTTTTACAGGAAGGACACTGAGAAAGGAGTCTTTGTTTATCAGCCCTTAGTGGGGCAATGACAGAAACAAAGTTATTTCTCTGCATGGAGAGGGTGGCATAATCCAACTGTCAAAACTGGGATTTGATTCTTAGACAAAATGTGTCATTTCACATTAGGTAGACTTTTATTCTTCTATTTTGCTTAAAGTTCTCAGTGAAAGGATACCTCATCTTTTAATTATTTACTTTAAGGTCTTCATGATTCACATTTAATGGAAACACATAGCTCTTAAAAAATAAATGAACTCTTTATCATAGATTATAATGAGGCCATCTCCATGGTAATTAATTTCAGAGAATGGCATTCACCTGGCATATACTATAATTACACTTTAATATTGAGGCTGATCTGAGCAACTAACTGAAATGAATTAATGAAATATGTTTTATTTAAGCTAAGCAGGCTATGATTGTTATAGTGATTATAATGATTACTATTATTACATGTATCTCAATTTCTTTAAAAACAGCATCTTTTTTTAGGAGCAAATACTCAGTTCATTTTCACTTTATATATTCTTAAGACCATGCTGGTATCAGAGTGGTTTGCCAGTGTTTTTCAGGTTAGGAAATCAACCAAAGAAAATAATCTGTAGTTGACCACTATGTGTATTTTTATAACCTGCTGATATATTAATACATAGCAGCAGTATATAAAGCAGTAACCATAATAATGCTAGTTTTTCAGATAGCAGATTTATGGTATCTCTTCTCCACATTGATAGCTTAGGCCTAAGATATTTTTCTTTGCTGTTTCATTTTCTAAAACCAAAACTAAACATCTCCTCAGACAAAAATATCCTTTGTTTCATTGATCTTATTTTTTCCCAAAGCAGGTGTAATGGACTTTATCTGTTCATCAGGCTCTTATCCTGCACTGATTACATTCAGTTTGTGTTGATACGTTTGAATTCACAAAGCTGGTCATAGGCCTAATCTCTATCTCCAAATTCTTTACCCTTTCAGCAGTTCTGAATACTGCTCCTTATTTTTACTCACGGAAAAGCAAACTGGCCAGCCTTGTAGTTCTTGCCTTGCTCTCAGTCTAACTAAGTCACTATTTCCCAACACACATGCACACACACTCCCACACGCACTGTTAATCATATAATCATACTTTCTAAATGCACGAATATAAAACCATTTAAATCACACCCGCGTATAAAACTGAGTTTGGACAATTATTTAGAAGAATGTATGCATATACACAGAATAAACTGGGGATGACCTGGGTAATATTTGACAATGCTAAGATGTTTATTTATTAAATGTAAACTGAATACGTAAATTTATAAAAAGCAATTTTCTTTGCAATTAAAATGACAATTAGGAATGATAGTGATTTAGACAATTTGGCAAATTAGATGTGTTTCAAGCATGTTTGTTCAGGGTTTTCTTCGGATATATCTTTCCCAAAATATGACTGCACACACTGACAGGGAAAGTTGATGCCAGTGGAAAGCTGTGTGAGTGATGTTTTGTTAAATCATATTTCAGAACTTATAAAGTGTGTTTCACTCACTACTCTTCCAGAGAAACAGAAAAATGAAATTACTACTTGTATGATTCTTCATTTCCAAACAAGAGCTACACAAAGCTGTGTTTAAACAAACCAAGGCCTGGGTTATGACTTCATTATGACCATTTCTGATTTCCCCAAATCAACTATAAAGTCCATTGCAGTAATTTTTTTAGACTTTTGTTTATAATACATCTCTGGATCTTTTCAGAAGAAAGCTAAACTAACAAAATTTTTTTTGTGTTTAGGCGAACAGGGTCTGTTATTGCTGCAATGTTGCATTTACTTTATACTGATTTTGCACAGTGAGGCAGAAGAATAGTGTTAGCCAGAAAGAAACAATATTAGCTGTAATGTCATTTCCATTCTCTCCAGAGATATGTATATGCTTTGGAAAAATTAGTTTTTGAAATTCTTGGTACTCTGACAGCCCATAAAGCAAACAAGAACAAGATGAAGCTGGAACTGATTATATTCAAAACATTTGATAAAAAATGGAAATTGTAGATAATTCCTGTACAGCTACAATGTGGGTAATTTTGATAACCTTTACATTTTTTTCTACAGCAGTGCTGTTTTTCTCATCATATAGTAGTAACTGGAAAACACACTTACTCCTTCTATAATTGCTTTCGTATATTTTCATTGCTTTCATCACAGAAACAGCACTTCTGTAACAAAGTAAAACCAACCGTGAGCTGCCACATATTGTAAATATTCTACTCTTATCTTGCTATACTATTCATGGTACCTTATTCCTTTCTGTTTGTTATCTAGGTCTGTATGATGAAATCTCTATTAAAGTAAAATGGGTGATTGCCTGAAAAGCACATAAGAAACAGGACATTTTGCACCATACTAAAAGACTGTTTACCAGCTGTTCACTGTCAGAGAGAAAGGACATTTCCAGTAAGTACCAGGGAGGTCTGCCTTGGTGTGGTATTATTGAATAGTTTTGCTGATGACTTTGACCTCTCATTAGGACTGATTTGTAAAATTTATGGATGGTGTCCTGCTTTACAAGTACTGAACGACAGGATGAAAATTCAAAATGTCTGTGCTAAATTAGACAGATGGTTTGATGTCAACAATAATAAAGTAGTGCGGGCAATGGCAAAGTGCGTCATGTTAGAACAGAGAAATGGAATGCATAAAGGCAAAACTGGGACTCGTTGTCTCAACAGCATTACTCCAGCAAAGGTCTGGGAATAATTGCCACAAATTGAGTAAGAGTCAGAAATATAATGCTGTTGTAAAAAGCAAAAACAAACCTGCCCCCAAAAAGTCATATTTCAAACCAGGATACATTAAGAGCAACATAAGCTGTGTGAAGAAGTCTCTTCCATTCACACGTACCTGGCAGCAGAGAGGCTTTGTGTAGAGTACTGTGTCCACCTCCGGGCACTCTGCTTTGCAGACAGGTTCACATGTCGGACAAGGGCAACAACAAGAGGGAAATCAGGTTAGATGATAAAAAGGAGAAGGTGTCGCATTGTCCTCAATGTACAGCTAATGTGAAACAAGAAATAGTTGTTTTAATTTACCTCAGTGCATGTGCTGATTAGATATGGGGAAAATCTTAACTGGGAAATTAGTTAGACATTACAGCAGGCAAGCAAGAGATAAAAGAAGGAGGAATATTTTTAAAAACATAGATTTGTGTTATACGATGTAGGCTCAAGCAATCGCTTTGGCCTCAGAGTAAGTGATTTCATGAGATCACCTCTGACTGTGCCTTCCCTCTCTGAAGAAAATTCAATGCCCTCTGTGGAAGAAAGTAATTTTGACCTCACTGTACTACTGCTGCTGCTGCAAAGAAAAATTGTACAGGTTAATTCTCAGGTCTGGACCTCGCTTCTAAAAGCTTTTTTCTCCCAGCTGTATAGTATGCTCATGGGGACAATCAGAGCAGAAGACAAACTTCTGGTGTTCTGAATTACCCCCATGAGGGTCCTCTCTCTGGAGACAGAGCCCAGAAAAAAACTACTTCCCTGGGGTACACTGACTACCATCCTGAATGCCTCCATAATTAAGCAGCTGACAGCTGAAAGCAAGAGACAGAATTTCAAACAATGACAGTGATTAAGCTTGGGGAGTTTCTGTAAAGAAAGTGGCATATCTCCTGCTATTTTTAAATCAAAGCTAGATGTCTCTCTGAAATGTTTGCATTAGTCAAACACAAGGCATGATTCAATAAAAGGAAAGTTACTGGTCTCACTAAAGGAGTGAGTGTCTGAAATGGAAGGGGTTACGATTTAAGAGAGTGATCTAATAGCCTAAATAGGACGAAGGCATTGTTTTATATGAGCAGTAAGAGACATGTAATGGTGTGTCTAATACTCAAAAATAAGGTAATTTCAGTCTGCTCTTTGATTTACCTTTTTGTTTCTTTCTGGGTCTAAAGGAGAAAAAATATATCTTTGTTGACAAGATAAATTATTTGTAGTTTTAAATAGAATTATACTGCTATCAAAAGCACTGAACACAATTGGACCTGATGAGAGGTCCATGACGTTTTGCCTCCTTGGCCTCTCTTTGTCTTCCTTTATTGAATTGCCTTGATTTGCATTTTCCTTATTTCTATTCTTACACCTACTAAAGAATTAAAACTTTGCAAGAGATTCAGTATTGTAACAGTATGTTCCTGACAGTCCAAAATTAGGCTTTCTAAACTCTTACGGGAAAAAAAAGGAAAGCACACTAATCTATAAGTTATACCCTACCTCCCTTTCCCCCTTTTCTGTTAAAAAATTTCTGCCCTGCCTTGGGGGTTGGAAGGATAACACTGCAGAAAGGGCTTCTTAACATGGGCATTTTTTTAGAAGCTGTTTATCTGTCTGTTCTTCCTTATGAAGTAAACTTTCACGCAAAATCACATAAACACAAGGTGCACATACAGGTATCTTGGATCTAATATTAAGGTGTATTAAGATACTGGTTGAACGCTTGCTCTCTGCTACAAGATAAAACTGCAATAAAGCTGCAGTCAAAGGGTAGGTTTAGATTAGATATTAGGAGGAACCTTTTTGCTGTGAGCGTGGCGAGGCACCGGAACAGGTTGCTCAGAGAAGTTGTGGATGCCCCATCCCTGGAAATGTTCAGTGCCAGTCTGGATGGGGCTTTGAGCAACCTGGCCTAGTGGAAGGTGTCCCTGCCCATGGCAGAGGCCTGGAACCAGATGATCTTTCAGGTCGTTTCCAAGCCAAACCTTTCTGTGAGTTTATGAATCCCACAGAGTGTATTTTGTGGTGTAAAAGAGCTTGGTATAATTCTGGGCAATGGAGTTGAACAGAGCCTTCTTTTCTTAAATCAAACTGACAGTACTCGTGAGAGGAATGTGTTGAAGACAGTGCTAGAAATATTCATGATGTGAAAAGATAAGGAAATGGGGGGAAACTGAATAATCAGTTGTCAGCAAAAATTATGTGCTTTGAAATAAAATTCATTTTCCAGAATTTCTTCCTTGGTTGGAACTTCATGTAAGGGGAAAAAGAATATAAATACACATAAATGTAACTGAAATATAGCCAAAATTTAATTGCACTGGATTTTTGTGAAAATATTCAGAACATGCTTTTAGTTTTGAATAATAAGAGATATGCTTTCTTTAGTGGTGCTATATTGTTCTATATTGCAATTAAAATAAAGAAGATGCTCCAACTACATCAGGCTTCTTTCACTCTGCTTAAATATATACACAGAAACCCAAGATTTGGCAGAAAAAGAGTGGGTAGACTGATGAAGGGTTACACTGCAGCAAGGAAACAAGGTCTACCTGCGGTATGGCAGAACTGCAGAAGTTTGAGCCCTATGGGTCAGAATGGGCAGTGACAGTCTCTGAGAAGAAGATAGGTAAAATTATAGACAGTACCATTTAGATGAAGCTCACAGAATCGCAGAAAATGCTGAGTTGGAAGCCCTGCACAGGACACCCCAAGAGTCACACCATGTGCCTGAGAGCAATGTCCAAACACTTCCTGAACTCTGTCAGGCTTGGTGCTGTGACCGCTGCCCTGGGGAGCCTGTGCCAGTGCCCAAACACCATTTGGGTGAAGAGCAATCCTTAACTGGAAAGAGAAATGAAAAGGCAGAAAAAGGGAGGGATGAGAACGTCGAGTTCTGTTCCAATGACAGAAGATTAAAAGAGAGGAGTTTTTTAGGGGTCAGAATAAGTTCTGCATTCTGAAAGAATATCATGGCATTTGCAGTTTTCAAAGTTTTACCGCCATTCATTCAAGTTAGAAGAGCTTTGGATTTAGGTCATGCTACCATAAATTGAGAACAATGCCATCAAAGTTAATGAAAATGCACATCTATAAAACATCCCGTGTTTGAGACATTTCAGTCAAAATCCAAATATCAAATCATCTGTATTTCAACAGAGATAAGACTAGAGAAAAAAGTATCAAATTATATTATCAGTACTTTCTCCTGCTGCAGCCAAAATCTGTGATTAAACAAACACCAGATGAAAAGAAATTTTATACTCTGGAATTATTACTGTTCCCTGCCAAGCGTCTTTTACTCATAGATTTTGTATTCTTTGCTGTCAAATATAGTCATTCTCATACACAGTCATCCTGAGAATTATGAATTCATACCAGTCTTATTTTCTAATATTAAGGTTAAAGTAGACTTTTTATCTTACTGAGGAATGTGTACTCACTTGTTGTTTTCTCCATTTGAGAGACCAGAATATCTTTTTATTTTCTCTGGTGAAAGGTCAGAGTGTATGTGCCTAGTGTGGAGGTGGAAAAGGAACTCTGAGTATCCTGCCGGTTCATCTGCCCTTCATGGGAGCTGAATGAATTGGAGGATAATGACAGAAGAAAGGAGAGTGACCAGCTATGGACTGGCTCTCAGTGTGGCTAACTTCCACTTCCAGAAGAAAGTCTGCTGGAGAGTGGCTGTTACATATTGGGCCAGATGTTTATGCTTCTGACACAGTTCTGAGAGCATAAAATAGCTGAAAAATGAGTGTACATGGGACAATTTTTAGTGCCCTTTCAATTCAACACAATTGGTGTAATTTATGCAGGTGAGAGCCAGTCCTTCTGAACGTCCATCTGCCTTTAGTATTCATAGGAAACCTGGTTTATGGGGTTTTATCATCTAGTAACTTTGATGTTTTTATCTCATTCTAATGAGTTATACAAATTATAGAAGTAGATTTGCTAGTAGATTGTTAAATAAGTAAATGTAATCCTAGGAGTTTAATGTGCTAAGGTAATGAGAATTATGTGCAAGTCATACACAAAAATCTATGCTGAAGGAAGGAAAACAAATTGAGTTTTCCAGAGTAAGTATGAGTTTATAATGGACAAAATCCCAATGTAATTTCAATGGTTGTTATTTGAAAAGACGTAAAAAGCTCTGGCTGAGGGACTGTGTCCTTCATATGCATGTAATTCTAGTGAATTAACTGTGTACATCTATTAAACTTTCAGTATGTACCAAAGTTACTCACTTGAATATTTAGCTGCCATTTTATACAAAAGCTGAAGCCAATTTAAAGGCTAATGCTGAAAAGACTTCAGACAGGATAATGAGTACTTGAAAATGTCACCACAAACTAGTTTAATGTAAAGATTATCAAGAAATGTCATGTCTTCAAAATGAACGGAACCAAAGAGGCTTTGACGCACGGCATACAGGATAAGCGAATTTTTCTTTTAAAGAAGTAAATATTTCTGCTGAATGAATAAAAGGCTACTGAAATTTTTTAAACTGGTTATGCAAGATAAATAAAAACGACTGAATGAGAAAAACAATAGGCTGGTTACAAATAAAGAAAAGAAATCCCCATAAGAAACACAGGATAATACAAAGAGAAACTGAGATGACAAAAAGTTTAAATCCCCCCTTTCTCTTTTTTAATTAATCAGGAGAACTTGTTAAATGATTTTTGTTGATAATTATGAAATAGTCTGATATGGAAAAGTAGGATGGCTCTAATATTTAAAAATTGTATAAATTTTATAATTGGCATAACGGCAAAACAAAGGCGGTTGGAGACAATTTAAGGTTAAATTATTCTCAGGATGGCAATAATATTGTGTTTCAGGTCTGTGTTTCTAGGATTTTCTGTATTTATGTATTTAACTAGTTAGAATGGGAAAATAGTAAGCTGCATTTTAGGATTTGCATTGCCTAATAAAGCAGCTGGTTCCTTAGGTAAGTGTTGGCAGAAGGTTACATTTTATATTAGCTCCACTACCACAAAAATGAAAAATACATCCAATGCCAGAACTCTATATTGAAGTATAAACTGTTTCAAAACAGAGCAATGTTGAAGAAGAAGAAAGACAATAGAAATAATAAAAATTGTGCATTGCTGTATAAACAGTCTGAAAAATTAGATTAATATGATAACATTGGCAGGAGAATTCTATCAGACAATAACCCACATTTCTGTTTTCAATTACTGTAAGGAAGATGTCTTTGGTTATGTTTGCTGAGAAGTTTTCAACTGCAAAACTTTTAGGAAAAATGTACTGAAAGCTCAGTCTTGATCTTGAGGATCACGACAAAATTTAGGCCTGATGGCTGGGAACAGAACTACGGTAGGTTCAAACTGGAAATAACATCTGCATGAGAAATTAGACACTGGAAACATTTATTGAGAGTTGCTGTACATTAGCACAAGAAATCATTAGATTAACATGGTCTAGGCTTTTAAAAGTATTAGTTTTCCTTCAGTCAAAGCTCGCTGCATTCACTGGGGGAAAAACTTGTATTTTATGATTTTATGACAGAAAATCAGTTTAAACTATTATATTGGGCCTTCTGGCTTTAAGATCTATGATCCAGATAAAAATCAGTTGCAGAAAGACACTTCATATGAAATCAGTGGACTTGAAAATTATTCATAATTTGGATCAGATATCTTAAGGCAGATATTCTCCTGCATTTTTATCCACAGAGAATACTTATGCAGTGCATTTAATAAATTTTACCTTTTTGTAATAAGAAGCTGGAAACAAGGAAATCACCAACATTTGACCAGCTCACCCCACACTGCTGACTTTTGGATATCACCATGTCAAAATACAGAATAAATAAATTTTCTTGAAATTAAGTACGCTACATATTTCTCATACTGTAAGAAACCCTATGTGACAAGTGTTATCCATAAGCAAGCAATGAATTAAGAAATTTTTGTGTTCTTGGTAATTGTTTCCTAATTATTCTGTGCTAAAATTAAAACCAGCATTTTTGAAAACTTTTGTCAGGTCTTCTGAGAAATTAACTTTCATAAATGAGTGTTCATGCAGGATTTCGTAATTAATTTTGTCTCTAAGAATTAATGGGCATACAAATTTCATATCAGTTTTTGTCAGTTAGTTATTTTGTAAAGAGATACATTTAAAACGGCACAGTCCTGAACACTGAACGTGCCTCATGTATGTAAATAGAGTTTAGAGCTGCATTGCTGGTTTACTTCATTGGTGCTTGTCTTAGCTAGCTCAGGGGATCCCTCCACGGATGTCTGTTTCAAGCTTTGAGGAAGGGATCCACAAAAACCCTGTTCAGCATACAGGGGATCAGCACCTCCAGTAAAATGCATCACTGTGATGGATTATCTTAAAAACTGGCATTTTCAAGGATACGAGTCCCTAACTGTGAACTGCAGGGAGCCACTTTATTGGAGTGAAAAATCCATGTTTGTTCTGCTGGAAATATAGAATCATGCAATGGTTTGGGTTGAAAGGGACATTAAAGATGATTTAATTCTAACCCCCCTGGTGGGGACGGGGACATCTTCCGCTAGAACAGGTTGCTCAAAGCCCTATCCAGCCTGGCCTTGAACACTTCCAGGGATGGGGCATCCAAACTTCTCTGGGAAACCTGTGCCAGTGCCTCACCACCCTCACAGTAAAGAGTTTCTTCCTAATATCTAATCTAAACCTACCCTCTGTTAGTTTGGAGCCATTTCCTCTCATCCCATCACTACATGCCCTTGTAAAAAGCCCCTGTCTCTCTCTCGTGTGGACTCCCTTTACACACTGGAGAGATCCTATAAAGTCTCCCTGGAGCCTTTTCTTTTCCAGGATGAACCATCCCACCTCTCTCAGTCTGTTTTATTAGGAGAGATGTTCCAGCCCTTTGATCATCTTTCTGACCCTCCTCTGAACCTGCTCCAGCAGGTGCATGTCCTTCTTACGTTGCGTCCAGAGCTGGACACAGTACTTTAAATTGGGGTAGAGGTGAAGAATCACCTCCTTTGACCTGCTGGTCCTGCTTTTTTTTGTTGCAGCCAAGGCACTTTATTTCAAATTACAAGCAGAAAAGGAGAAAAGGATGTCCAGTGTCTGTTCACTAAAGTGTTGGTCTTCTCCTAAAAGTTGGGTTCAAACCTTTCCCAAGAGAGGATCAGTCTGATTCTTGGCCTGCCACATCCCGAGCACTGTTCTGTTGGATGTCACTCTGCTGAGCTGAGGAAAAAACATCATTATTTGGACGGAGGGAACTGCAATCGTACGAGAAATTATGTCAAAATATATAGTGCAGGGAAACTTGGGCACATTTTATTATGGGTTTGTGGCAATTCTGACTGTCATTATTTGTCCATATATAGAGATGGAAAAAGACTGAGTGAACTGAATTTATCAACAACTGACTTGGAAAAAAAGATCGAAAATATTTCACACTTTTAAATCCAGTGAGGTGTAAAGATGTATTACTTTCCTTTTTGTTACATTTCACTACAACTCTCATCTATATAACTTGTCAGTACTCTAGTGATCTGACCTGCATTTTGGTTAAAATGATCATATATCCAGAAATAAGCTGGGCATGTATACAAGCAGGTAATATGTGAGTTCCTCTGTATTTGTGAACATACTTATACTGCAACTTACGCTTTCGGACTTCTCTTCTTTGGTGGAGTCCTGCAGTTGATTGAATTATGTCATTTGCAGTGGTGGCTATTGAAAAAAAATAATTGCTTTTCTTGTGGAGAAGAAAGAACTGGAAATGTTGTGAGAAAGATGTCATTTAGTATAAATATTAAATTATATCTTTGTTTCCAAGGTAGAAAAACATGCAAGTACTTAATCAAACCTCAATACTGAGTGAACGATTTGCATGTTAAACAGATTAAACTCTCTAAAGTCTCAAAATTATATATTTTGATAATGGGTTTAAGTGGTGATTTATTTCAAAGTTAAAATTAATTATAGACAACATTTTCCTTAGAAAGTGTAAATTTCTACACCTTTTTGTGTGTTCATCTGTCTTTTGCAGTGTGTGTGCTTGATTTTAATTGATTTTCATTACAGAACACTGAATTTTCATTGTATATTATTGACTTTCCTTGATTTGATGGGCAAGGTGACAGATCATGCCTGCTTGCTTCAGCACATCCTTTTTGTTCCTGTTTTGAGGTATTACAACGTGAGATGTCTGCATGTCTACAATAGATACTGCAAGTAACATCACATTTTGTGGCCTCTTATCCAGAAGACTAAAAAATTCTAGCTATACTATACATCTGTATGTAATGTAAGGTAAGAGACGCAAGATAAATAGGGTGAAATACTCAACCTCAGAAATTATAATTTCATTGAATGTTTCTCAAGGAATAATGCTCCCTAACCATCTGATATCGGCAAAGTTATTGTCTGTTTCAGACCTGAGTATGTTCAAAAGATAGCCCAGAACTTCACTGAGCATGGATGTTCATGGTGAAGGCAGTTAATGGGAACATGCTTATTATTGCCAAAGGGAAGCATCTATGATATTAGTGGCTCTCTGGTTTGATTAAATTTTCTTAGGAAAACTGAGGAAAGAGCAGTTTGGAGTTGCAGATATATATCACAGTTCAGAGATTTCACTGAAATTGCCCAAATTCAATGAAATCTGGAGATTTAAGAACAAATTGAAAGTATCTGAATCAATGGTACATTATTAACTGGTTTGAATCTGGACAATTTTTTGGCTGATGTCATCCCAGAGGCATCTCTGATACTGGATTTTTTTTGGGGGGGGAGAAGCGCTGAAGTGACAGTGCTGAGATGAAAAAATTTAAAAAACATTAATGAATAATACAGAAGATGGCTGTACAGAAAATACAAGGCTCAGCACTTGTCCCTCAGCGAAGACAAATCATTTGGTTACATTTTTTGCCCTGAGGACCATGATTGTGATGAACATAGAAACGTATTTTCTATCATTCAAGCTCTGTTCTTTTGCTTCAAATGCATTGTGCTCATGTAAACTGAGTAACCTACTAGAAATATTACTTATAGGAACCAGACACCTGTGAAGTGAGAAAAAGTGCAAGTCTTTTCAACAATTTCTCTCTTTTACAGGTTGGAAAGAAAGTGGTGTTTCCAAAACTGGCTCTCGTAAATGCACAGTCCTGTGTGTCTCTGTCTGTCACACATCTTTCTGTATCCCCACTAGGACACGGCTTTTCGAGAAAATTAACAATTTTTTAGGCATGTGCAGTCAGTCCTGATTTGTTTCTGCTATACATAGTGCATGCCTGCATTTGTGCCTACTAAATCAGACCTACAGCTCGCATTTACCCCTGTCTGCCTTAGCTCTGCTGGCAGCTCTTCCCTGTATGCATGATAATTACCTCTTCATGTTAGCGGCTTGAGGAAAGCTGCTGCTCCTCAAATCATAGGAGCTCCTAAAACTCCAAGACTTTGAGTATGTCAGCATGGTCTGCTTTCTGAGTAGGAATCGCATGCCAAGCAGAAAGTAGGGAGAGGAAAAGAAAGAAACTGTATATATTCATCAGTCCTAGGTCTCAGCAGTGAGAGAGAAGAGGCTTGTTGGTTAATGTAGCAATTAAGCAAGACACACCCCACAGTAAACACTTGCACTCTAAGCTGGATGAAGATGCAGCCCTCTGCCCAAACTCGCCAGTTCTGGCAAAGAACAGACTTTTCGTCAGGGAGAGACCGTGTTTAGCTGACCTCTACAATTGTAAAATGCCTATAAAAGGAAAAACATTTTATATTTCACTGACTCTTTGTGTGCAGAATAGCTTTCTGGCTGTGGTAAAGGAAATAGGCATAGCATTCTGGAGCGGGTGAAAAGGGGAGGGGAAGTAGGTTGTTTTCTTACTGCTGTCATCTGAAGCAAGATATTTTGCTCATAGGAACTCACGCTCAGTATAAGAGTTGTGATGATTCATTTCATTTTGCAGGCCCTCCTCCATCCAGGCTGCCAGAGACCACAGCAGCATACAGAGAAACTGTTTCAGAAAAGGACTGATATTTTTCTTATTCATCTGATGTTTGTGATGCATACTTTTATATCTATATCTGTGTTCTAAACAGAATGGAGAAATCTTTTAGGAGCTATGTCATGAAATGCCATAGCATAAATGCAGGATGTGCACGTTTAGATCAGTCAACCTTGCACTTGTTTTACTTAATGCCTAGTGAGAGATGCTGACAGAAACAAAACGATTGCCCCCAAAGAGACATTGGGGTCAAATAACAGACAGCCTCATCCTACAGAGCACAAAGGGATAATATTTCAATAGAAAGAAAGCAAAGTGAGATGGAAGAGAATCATATTTCATATATGTTCCCAAAAAAGGTGGTTTTCTATGCAGCTCCTGTCATGTCCTCTCTGGATTTTAGCTTCACTGATAGCTTTGAGATATGCAGTTTGAAGGGAAAAGCATACTAGAAATGCGTGGTGGTTCCAGAGGAGAAGATTTGTCAGACACCTATCTTGCCTTATGAGATGCTCAGCTGGCAGCAGCTTGGCTCATCAGAGTGGGAGCAGCTTGATGTGACTGCCTGCTGGCTGCCCCGGGAGGCTCTTCCCTTCCAGGAGGAGCGGCTGCAGAATGTTTAACTGAGCATCAGTCACTCTGCGAAGGAATCTATACGGCTGCACTAAGCCGAGCAGGAGCCTTCAAAACCACACTTCCACAAAGAAAAATGGCCAGCAGAAGGGCTGTCTCCAGTGCGTGGCATTTTTTCCCAAATCATTCCTTTCTAAGGATAATGATGTTTATTTGTGAAGATCTCTCTACTGTTGTCCAGAAATAGCCCATATATGTGGAACTCCAAGACTTGCTATGAGAAAACAAACCACTTTTTGTAAGGCTTATAAGGAAAATTGAGGGCATGTGTTTTTTCTCAGTCGAAAAGTCGTCACTGTACATTCCTGCTTCTGCAGAAATTAGTTGAGCAAAATCATACATTTTGTGTAATGCTCTGGGATTATGAAGTTATTATCTGTTTGCTGGCAGGATTCTCAAGGTCTGGTGTATACATTTTAAAAAATAAAATCCAACTAAATGACAAGTGATTGCCGGAGTCTCTTTTTCATAGTGGCAGTTATAATGCACATTATGAATCACAAAGTCCTGGGTGGATAGTGAGAGGATAAGTAACTTGCTCAAAGTCACATGAGATGAAAAGAAGCCAGGCAACCCGGTCACTGTGACCTATCCTAATCTAGTCTCATTTTTATTTCTGTTAAGAAGATCTGATTGCAAATTAAAGCCCTGATTGCGGCAGGAAATAGACTAACTGCCTTTTCCCTCACCACCCTGACCACCTTGATAGTGTTAATATTGAAAAGAAGCAACCTGTACAGCCTCTACAAGTGACAGGAACCAATTCCCTATAAAGCTGTATTCCTTTCTTCTCATTCTGTGTATTCTCCAATGAGAAAGGAGGAGAATTTTGGGATGGCTATACTCCTATGCAACTCTTCACAAAGGAGGAAAATGTGAGACCAAAACTTCCACTAAATGAAAATTCAGCTGTTTCCCCAGCTCAGTAGAGAAGGAATATGCTCAGTCTTTTGGATTTTGCAATGGTTGTGAGACCAAGGTTTCTTCTCGGGCTTTAGTCTGAGATAACAAGTACCGAGATAACGAGTACTATCCTGAGTGCTGTCTCTCACTGAGATAATGATGCCTCCCATTCAAAGATATTTCAGGGCAGGGAAGCAGAGTTTAGCAGACCTGTATATTCAGAGGTTTTTTGCCACCGTATTTTAACAAGTATAAGTGCTGTAAATCCCCCTTTAAGACTAATGAGAACATTTAATTAGGTGTAATTATTCGAGGGGAGCGTCATCTTCCATTAGTGTTCCAGATCATTCTTCCCATACAGGACACTGCTGAGGTATGGAATTAAATGTTAAAGCAAAGCTGGTCATTAGGAGATGAATGTTTTATCCATGAAGCCTAAGGATAAAATAAAGACAGTTGACTCAATTCAATGCCCTGTATAAAGCAAGAAAAGATTTGGGGGAACACAGTCTTAATGGTGATATTTTCTGTGTTTAAATATTAGGTTGTGTTCAGTGAATTCAATGGTTTCAATTTTTTATTAATCATGAATGATGCTGATGTCCACATTGCTTTGTTTGAGGCAAAAGAAGGGAAAATAAGAGTGTGAGAGAAATTTCTACATTTCTCCTATCTTTCTTTCTTTCTTTCTTTCTTTCTGTCTGTCTGTCTGTCTGTCTTTCTTGTCAGGGATTGACAATTGTTTGTCAAATTGTTGTCAAAACAGTCAATTGTTTTTAGTCTGGGATGAATTTAAATAGAAAACATTTTCTTCTTCCCATTGTTTTTTTGGATTACAGGAATCAGTAGAGATTTTGCATGTAACTTTTCCTAAATCCTCCATCCAACAGAACTTCTAAAAAGGTCTTGTCTATTTTAGACAAGAAAAGGGTAAAGGGCGATCAGGCTTTGGAACAAGCTCCCCATTTGCAAGCTCCCCAGGGAAGTAGTGGAATCACCTGAACGTGTTCAAAAAATGTGTAGATGTGGCATTTGGGGACATGGTTTAGTAGTGAACACAGCTGTGATTCAATGATCTTTGAAGTCTTTTCTAAACGATACAATTCCATGATTCTATGATTTTTTTACTGCAGGGAAGGTAAGACAAAGTTTATTTTCCCCTTTAATCTCTATCAAATGATTTCTTACACACCTGGTGTAGCCAGAAGGAAAATTATATTGCGCATGGTGAATCCCAGTCTTAGAATGGCAAATGGCAGGACTTCTGTTTATTTTAACCTACAGCTTTTAAACACTGCCAGGATTTTAATCAATTTCTTTTTAATTTAAAAAAATCATCCAAATCCCTTCTCAGCAGAAGGATATTTAGCTGAGGATGTCCTGCAATATCTGCTACGTTTCCTCCTACCAAGAGTGAAAGCAGATGCTATGGTTTTCATTCAAATTCACGTAATATTCCCTCCTAGAATACAGAAGAGTTAAGAACAAGTGCAGAAGAAAAAAGCTACATTTTTTTTATAGTGTTGTGATGATCTTTGTCTCTACCTCCCACCATCCCTCCTCAGCGAGAGCTTCAAGAACACATATTGCTGTTATAGACAGATATTTGCCCTGTTATCTAGCAAAAAAGAAAGGGGATTTATGTCCTCAGTCAGTCATTGTCAGGACACAGAGTGCATCCTTCTCCTAGGAGTATCTCTGGCAGCATTAGGGAGCGGAATTTAATACAGGGTCAGTTCCTCTCAGATGTGAACCATTGTGGGTAAGGTGTGACGCTCCTCTCCCTGGGGAGCTGCTTTTAAGCTGAAGGGATGCAGCGTGAGCAGGGACCAGCTGTGTAGCAGCTGTGCCTGCACCCAGCCTCCTGCACCCTTGATGCTGACCCTGACCTGCTGGCTTGGCTCCCTGAGGCCTCCCTCAACACTGCAGGCTTGATGGAACAGCACCAGTCAGCACATAACCTCAATTGCTGTCTCTGGGTTGCTGTCTCTGATCTTGACCCACACTGCCTGTTTCCCATACAGTTCTTTGCTTTTGACATTGCCTGAGTGCCAGCAAGGCTGTCTCAGCTGTGCTACATGGTTGCAGTCCCCCAAAAAACCTAAGAAAATGAGAGCCACAGTCCTAAGAAAAAATCACTTCAGTCTGTACAGGGAGGGACTCCATCAGGGGCCAGCACAAGAGTTGGAATATTGCTGCTCGTGATGTTTGTCAGGAAGGTACCATCAGAGTGGTAAACAAAACAAAACCCAGTCCCTCCTGTCTCTCCTGCAGTGTTGGGGCCAGCTGGATTGCACAGATCCCAATAAACAGCCAGCAATAATGCAGCATCTTCTTTAAGGTCCAACAGCTTTGTTTGGTCTGCAGGAGCATGCAGTGGCATTTGAAATGCTGGCGTGCTGCAAGGAGTAGGAAAGAAACAGAACAGTCCTTAGGAGAAAGGATTTCAGGTATTATTGTAATGAAGTGTCTCTCACGGGACTGTTTTCCTTGTCTTCCTTCCTCCTACTTGTGTCCTCTCAGCATGTCTAACATTTGCAAGTTTGAGCTGAGCTGCTGGGTAATGGCTTGCAGAGCCTCCCTCAGAGGTGGAACATAAAGAGATGGAAAATTGAGGATTACAGAACTGTGTAGGTGGCCATAAGCAGAAGAATGCTACAGAGACACATACCAGGGGCAGAAATACCTCTGGGATTCAATAAAACAAGAGTTTGACATTTAGTTTGGTTCTAGATTTAAAAAAATAATAATAAAAAAAAATAAAATCTCTCTTAGTTCCAATTTACTCTGTTCATCTGTTTATTTCTACTGTAAGGTAGGCCAGGATTTCTTTACCGGGGTTATGGTTGTTGCTGAATACAGGTCTTGCAAGGACATTATTCTTGCCAGTTGTACACAGACCCTAAGGAGTATGAATTATTTTAATCTTTCAGTAGGTGAGATCACAAGAGCTGCTGTTTCTGTGTTCACAGGTGAGGGCGACTGGCACAGCTTTGTGTTCAGCTGTCTTACTGCTTTTCTCACGGGGTTGGATAAACCAGTTCTGAAATAAGAGCTGACCTACAACAGTTTTCAACGTGGTCCATCAAATGGTCACCAATTGAAGATTTCTTTGATAGTGATTCTGTAAATGAGCTGCTGATGAACTGAACATCAGCAGATGGCTCAGAGTACAATCCGTTACAGCTGCTTGAAGATAAACTATCCTTGTTCATGGCTCAGAAACTGGGTCTAGGGATCTGTCTTCAGAGCTCCATATATGGCCTCAAAACTGCTCATGTCAGAATTATTCCAGCTAGGGGGAAAGGCTGGAGGGGGGAGGAATTTTAAGGATGTACAATGTGGTAGCTGGATTTTTACATTTTTTTGTATAACCTGTGCTATTTGCTTACATTCTAGAGTTACCCTGTTAAAACAGGATCCTGCCATTTTACTTTTTTGTTCCCATTTGGCAGCTATTGGATCAAGTATGCTAAAGTTAGTACTAGACAGAATGATGGCTGTTTCCTCAGTCCACACAAAATAATCCTCTCCCCTTTATTTTGATTTCCTGGCATAATAAGAGCTATCCTGTTAATTCTCATTCTGCTATCAAGTATTCAGTTGAAAAACTTTCAGTTTTGAAAGAGTTAGGTCAGCTGTCCATTTTTCACCACTGCCTCTCTTTAGAAGCAAATATATGTTTTTTCCTTTCCGGTGAATCATTATTTTCATTATTCCTGCTTTTTGCCTTTAAAACGCTCTTTTTCATCATGTTTCCAAACTCTACACACAATTTAGAAAAACAACCTGACTCTTTAGACTGTAAAGTTTTCATGACTTATGGTCTAGCATCTGCTATGGGAAACAATGATCGAAATACTGCTATCAGAAAAGCTTAAGTCTTTTTAGGATTCAAACAAGTTGGTGCTTTTTTGAACAGAAGTGCATGAGTTTTCATCTGACACTTGCTCAGAATTCAAACTGATCCACAAAAAAACAGGACATGCCTTAAAAACATTGACAATGTTTTTTTTTTCTTTATCAAAATATCTTGACAGAGAAGTCCATTAATAATGCTTGAAAAAAAAGACCACACATAGAATAGCATGATTGATCTACTGGCAATCAGGTACTCTGAGTTGTGAAGGATCTATGCATTAGCAAAAGGGTTTTATATAGCAAATAATACTTGCTGTGTAGCGAAGTTGTTAAAACAAAGATAGCTGCATTGTTGAAACCACACCTCAAAAGAACAGACAAGTAAGACTACACTTAAATCTTGTAGAACAATCTTCGAAGATCACCGTGTGAGATAGAAGCCTTGCGATGGTCACACAGGCTTATTTTCTAACAGTTTTCTTGCAGTTTAAGGCCAACTTATGTTACATGGCAATAGAGATGTTTCGACATCCTCGACCACTGGCTTATCACTCGCCAGGAAGGCAGATGTGGTTTCCATGGAAGAGCTTCTCATTAAAATTCACTCACCTGTCCTTCTGCTCCGATTAGGAGGGAAAAGAACAGATAGTGCAATCCATATCCTGTCCTACCTAATATACATCCACTAACCAATAGACATCTGAATTGATGAGCACTGTACTTGGCCCCGTACCTCTGTTCCTTTTCCTGTCTATACTTAATTCCTTTCCTTAACTGAGATTTTGCTGCTATCGCTTGCTTTAGTACCAGTGTACAGTCAACCACAATAACCTGATCACATCACAGTTCTGACCTGCAAAACTCCCTAATCTCTTTCACATATTCTTCCTTTAAACTAATTTCTTTCCAGAATTAGCCTCTGCAATAGCTTATACACAGCATATCCTAGCTGGATGTTCCATTTTTGGGCTGCGTTGTAAGCATGCATCTGTGATAGGTCATAGTGCTTTGGAAAGGACGATGTGGTGTTAGAATACTGCATGAATGTTAGTGCTAACATGAAATCCCATCTTGCTGTGTAAGAAGTACTGGCTGTGTGATTCACTTTTTCTCTTGCTCACACAGGCTGCCTACAGCCTGACTGCCACCACAGGATTTTTAATTCTTCCAGTACTGTATCCAGAAATGACAGACCAGAGGAATATCCGTGGCATAAACACTTGCTACTTTAGCCTGTGCATAACTTTATTCTCTTTGTTCTGTCTTCATTACTACTACATAAAACACATCCATGCTGTCTCTGACCTTATGTCCTAATTAACTACTGCATCACAGTGTAATTGCCTTCAGCTGCTGCTGCCTTAACTTTTTCTGCTTCCCCATGACAGAACTCCACTGATATTCTGTGAAATGGTGGTTCTTGTTCGTGTTTTGCACACACCTCCAGCATTTCATATCTCCTCAAATGTTTTTGGAGGGCACCAGGGAACCCTCTGCTGTTAACTTTATTCTGGCTATTCTCACATTGTCACCCTTGTCCTACCAAATATTTGAATCTTCTCTTGCCATTCTCTACCCATACATGCCACAGATACAATAAAAGTTTTATCATTCCAAGGGAGCTTCTCAATTTTGTCACCACAATGAGCAAGGTTTTGATTTGGTTTAAAGGGAATAATTCAGATTCAGGCACTTATGTGTAAGTGTCTATAGTGGATACGACCACATGTGATGTGAGTGCCTCAGGTCCCCTAGTAGATGGTGGACATTTGGTAACTGGTCCATGGAGTTGAGAAAATTTTTCATCTGGTCATGTGTACGATTTCCTAGCCTTGGCTGACTTTATTGATGGAGCAGAAATAGGAATGAATAGTCTTGCAGTCTCAATAGACAACTAAATGGGTTTCAACAGGAGTGGAAAAAAATAATTTACTCTATGCAGATTTGAGTAGTCCACCAGCAAGATGGATGTTTTTTTATTTCACCTACTGATGTTCTAGGCTAATTGTGGATTAGCTGACAGCATGTGCAGCTGCTGTTGTGATATCTTGAACTAGGCCAAATTCTCTGAGCTCCAACATTTTATGTAGCAACACTGACTGGATTTGCGAGGCCTTAAGTTCTGGCACATGCATTAAAGGAGGTGATTTGGGCTTTGCTAAGGAGCTGAACTACGACTGGAATTGTTTATAGTTCTCTGACAGCTCGGGGGACTCTGTCGATTTTCACCATCTGAGGAGCTTGCATTACGCTTCTCAAAAAGACAGTCTTTCCAAAACAGACAGATCTGACAGACATTGTTGATGTAGGGTTACAATTGTCTGTCTGACTCATAGTTAAAGATCTGCCAAACAGCATACTTTTGGTGCAAAATACTTATATCTGCTAATGTAGAAATAGATTGTATTGTCATCCAAGTTATTAATATCCACAAAGAAGACCAAACACTGGAAGAAATTTACCTCTCTATACTACTTGCTTCAGTTTGGCTGAAAATGGCAAATTTTAGAACTGTTATAAAACTGAAGGCATTGTACTGGCCCCTCTATAGGATAGAATAGAATATGTTTAGGTGTTTTCTGGGCTAGGAAAATAAAACATACTTCAAAAGTATTAGCTAATGTTTGTTATTGTTCTTCTTTCCTTAAATATTGTCAGAGCTGATGTTAGCCAAGGACTATATTAACAATATTTAGGTAGTATTCAATTTCCTCAGTTTGGACAGGGCTTTAGAAAAGCCCTTCATTTAGAAAAACAAGAATATTAACAAGCCTTTACACGAGCGGTAGAATATCTGGAGTTTGTTTGTTACATATTTGTGTTCAGCAGTTGGCTTTGTGCTTGTTTCGTACTATCACCACTCAAAAATGACCTGTTTGGAGGGCTTGGGATCCTTGCAATCAATGTAAGACAAGGAGAGACCTCCTGCAGCTGGACCTTTCCCTCTGCCAAGAAACACATAGTACTTTTCTGTGCAGTGGTCTGTCAAAAACCTAGGAAAAATTACGAAACCCTAAGGAACTGTGAGACTTTTCCCACAGTGTCAGAATTGGCTGAAGGTGGGAGAAGCAGGCAGTGTAGGCACACAGGCACACACAGATATTAAAGAAAGGACGATGGCCTAAAGCTTGTTTCTTCTGTAAAGCAGTCTGAAATGAATCACAAAATTGTTTACGTTGAAAAAGATCTTTAAGGTCATAGAATCCAACTGTAAACCCAGCACTGCCAAGTCCAACACTAAACCATGTCCCTCGTATATTACCTGGAAACAACCACTCCCATAGAGCAGCAGGCGCCCCTAATACTTCTTTTGTAATGAATAGTTCAACACACACTCACAAACTACTCCTCAGAAGCGGCTGACAGGATCTGCTCCTTATGACTCAGTGTTTTTTGTTCTTCAGTTGTGTATTGTTATAAACAATAGCAAGGATCAGAAAGGGGATGTAATACACAGAACGATCCTCTGGTGACTGCCAGTCCTATTTCAGCCCATGACACAGAGGAGCATGAAGAAGAAATATGAGCCCTTTCACATGTCCAGAAGGATGGGCGAGTGAGCAGGAAGCAGCAAAGAGAGCAGATAAATTGGATGGTCCAAATATTTGCTGTATTTGTTGCAGATATGGATCTTCACGTGCTTTTTTGATGAGGTGTTTCAGATTTTGTTCAGATTTCCATCTGCTTTGTCCCCAAGGGACAAAAAGAGTTCTCAAGTCAAACAAAGTAACAAGTGGTTGGCATAACTGTTCTTTTCCAAAAGGAGCACAAATGTCTGTCAAGAAATAACTCTGCTCTGCTTCTATTCAGAATGAGTGGAACTGCAGCATATGAAAGGCATTGAATCTCATGAGAAGAAGTGCTATGCATTTTGGAATTGCATGAAAGCAGTAGTCTTGCTTGTCACTAGGAAAGGATCTATGAATCTTATCCTGGTTTAATAAATATGAAGTACACAAAAATTATCAACGAAGAGATGACATGGACGACTCTAATACTGCCCCTCTCTGGTGCAGTAGTGTCCTGCTCACCTTGCTCGAAATCCAAAGTCCCTCACTCAATGAGTCTTTACTTCTTCTACTCACAGAGCAGGATGGTCAGGGAAAGAAGCCTGAAGCCTCCACGTTAGAACAGTCACCTTTCTGGTACTTTCAGTTTCCAGGAGGTGGGAAAACACAGCAATGAAATCCAAAGAAGGGCAATGAAGCTGGTGAAAGGTCTGGAACACAAGTCCTATGAGAAGTGGCTGAGGGAGATGGGGTTGTTTAGCCTGGAGAGGAGAAGACTCAGGGAAGACCTTATCACTCTCTACAAGTGCCTGAAAGGAGGGTGTAGTGAGAGTGTTCAGTCTCTTCTCCCAAGTCAGAAGCAATGGGACGAGAGGAAATGGCCTCAAGCTGTTCCAGGGGAGGTTTAAATTGGATATTAGGAGCAGTTGCTTCACCAAAAGGGTGGTCAGGCATTGGAACATCCTGTCCAGGGACGTGGTAGAATCACCATCCCTGGAGGTATTTAAATGATGTGCGGAAGCAGCACTGAGGGACATGGGTTAGTGGTGGACTTGTAGTGTTGGGTTCTTGGCTGGACTTGATGAACTAAAACTTTTTTCCCAATCTAAATTGTTCTATGATTCCATGAACTGTAACTGATGCTCCCACAAGCAGAGAAGGTTATTAAATCTGAGCCTTCTGTGTCTGGAGAGAGTTACTATAATGACTGGGAATTTGTGCAGGAGCAGCAAAGACTGTTGCTATACTTAAACAGTCTGGTTTTGCAGATTAGGTGTTTGTAATAAGGTGAGGATAAATTCTAATTTTGCTTAATGCTTTGAACCTTTCAAGGGTTATAAATTAAAGAGGTCCGAAACAGTACACCCAGGGAGGGCTTGAGCATGAGTAGTGGCTGAACTGGCTGGGAGAGCTTTTAGGGAAGAACTTTAGTGAATTTTACTGGGTTAAAAATAGCATCTGTGGTGTTAGAGAACACTTCTTAACTTCAATTCAGCTTCAGTTAAGGCAGCATTGTGAATCAAAAAAATTACACTGTTTTTTTTTCTTTTTTTAAAATCCAAAATAGTCCTATATGAAGCTATCTCAGAAATGTCTCCTAAACTTGGGAATTCAAACCATGTTGCTAACAAGAAGAAAATATCATTTGTAATAACTCATATATTGTGTCATTAGCACAGTGACACTCTAAAGAGATAACAGAAATCAGTTATTTTATGAAGAAAACACTTTGCTTTGCAGAATCCACACTTTCTCATAGCCAGTTAAAGTCCTGCAAAAATTGTGAAATAATACACATTGCAATTTACCTTCAGTTTTGGCTGAATGCTTTAGGCTGGAGCTCAAAGCAGCCACTGTAAAGTTTTCCAAAAATTGCTTTATAGACTTGTTAACTCTTAACTCAGTACCTGTAATACTCTATGATAAGCATATATTTCTTTTGAGATCAGAAGCACTATTTCATATTGATGCTTTGTGATTTTGTCTCCGGAGATGAAGGAGTTTACTGAAGTTTATTGGATTCAGTGAGGTTCATAACCCAGAGAGAACCAGCTCTGGCAAAACTTCCTCTGCCTTATGTTCCTTATTTAGTAAATAGAACCTTCAGAGTGCATTGCTATCTTCTCTGAAATCTTTGGCTTTGTTGGACTAAGCTGGAAATGACATCTATAGATCAAATGAACTCAGAAAAAAAAACTAGCAAAAGAGTTGCTGGTGGAAAGCAGCAAAAAGTGGTTTTCAGGCCAAGAAACTCTGCCTGTTAGTAGCAGCATTAAATACCTGTTGAAGTTTTGTGGAAAGCTTTGCAAGCTATTTTGTTGGTTTGTTTTTTTTTTTTTTAAAGATCCTGGCTTACATTATTTGTCTTCCTAGAAAAGGTAAGACTGAGCAAACAGAAATATACCACTGTATACATGTAGGAAATCTTGCTGTTAACTCAGGTGTCTTTTACATCCGGCAGGTAGTACAGATTTAAGTTGTGTCTGTAGTGCATAGCACACTGCAACATGATTCATGAATAAGAACTCTTGCAGTGAGGCAAAACTAGTCATTTAGCAAGGCTTTTATGCATAAAATCATAGAATCATATAATGGGTTTAGTTGGAAGAGATCTTAAACATCATCTAGTTCCAACCGCCTGCCAAGGGAAGGGACATCTTCCACTAGACCAGGTTGCCCAAGGACCCATCCACCCGGCCTGGAACATTTCCAGGGATGAGGCATCCACAACTTCTCCGGCAACCTCTGCCAGTGCCTACCTATCCACACAGTAAAGAATTTCTTCCTAATATCTAAGTTAAATCTACCCTATTCCCGCTTAAAACCATTGTCCCTTGTCCTATCACTACATGCCCTTGCAAAAAGTCTCTCTCCAGCCTTCCTTTAGGCCCCTTTTTCATACTTAAATCAGCCTTTTAAAACTAGAAGCCGAAAAGACATAGATCAACTTTAAGAAACTTAAGTCCTGAGTCTCTGCTTATGAATCAGCCTAGTACCAAAGACTTTTTAATGGAGAATGACTCATGAGAAATCTCTAAGGATTGACTTCACTGACTTAGAAATATATATATATAAGTGAGAGCCAGGAAGCCCACGGACTGTCTGCATGCTTTAAAAATTGAGTCAGCAGTCTCTGATAAGATGACTGTGTGTCATGAAATTTCAGGCTTTGATCTGGAGCCTTATGAATGGATTTCCTTCTCTCCATCCCCTGAATATTAACTCCAAGATGCAAGCTAAATATCTGTAGCATGAACCAGTGGAAAGCTGAGAGAAGAACAGAAGGAAAGGAGGTCTCAGATCTTAGGTTTTAGGATTTCTAATGCAGCTCTTGGTTTGACTGATCTTACCACATCTCATTCTTCTTATTAAGAAATCAGATTGCTGGAGGTGTAGTCTTCCTTCCTCAGCTGAGTTTTCTCCTGTTGGTAGAAAACCACATTAAAAGAAAAAGTCTTGCCTTTGAATTAAACTCTTTCTAAATATTGTGACATTCTGGCAGCAGCATCTTGGACTTCAGAGCCACTTTTGAAGAGTAAATATTTTTCTTTTATAAAGTGCAGTATTGCACCAGTGTTAGAGGTATGAAGACTTTCAGGAAGCTGGTCCTTACTGGAGCAGAATCAGCAGGATTTTCAGTCTTTCTTTCCTTTCAAGCAGGTTAATCTTTATGGTGCATATATTTTATTTTAAATATTGGAAATGTAGTGAAACATGTGAAAACGAGAGGCCAACAGAACGTTTACAATCCTGAATCCTTTGAGATTTTCCATAAGGATGTATTTTAGGCACTGAAAGTCATGGTAGCAATGCTAAGAGTAAAATGCTCTGTTAAATCTATGCCTAAATATATTTTGTGTTGGCTGAAAAGAAGTATTTCATTTATATGAAGAAATACACTTAGAGATACTCAAGTCTTTCACTTTCCTGAAATCGAAACTCATAAATATGAGTACCTCTGCTTGACTGGTTGGAGTAGGCTTCGGTTCAGGCTTTGTGAAAAGCCAATTTTTCTAGGAAATACCTCTTAAAGAAGCAGTGGTAGAATGTTGACTAGTTATGTCTTCTGCTGCTCTGTGCTACTGTACTGATTGAAGCTCCTTTGAGAATGCTGTGCTGGGGAACTTAGGGTACCAGCTTCCAATATTGGTAAGGCAGGATGAGACATGCCTTGGTCTAACACTGCTGTAAAACTGGGAATATACTAGGAGCCTTGAAGCTCCTTTGAAAATATCTTCCTCCGTCATTGAAATCACTAGATTTTTACTTGTGTTTTTTATAAAACAATAAACGTGCTGTGTAGCCCATCTGCCTTGAGCCTGTACGTCTGTCCTAGGTCTTATAACACACATGCTTTTCTACTTTTAACAATTTTGTTTACCTTTGGAGTTCAATTAAATGGATCTATAGATAAAAGGTGTCAAACTTCATGTGATGCTGTGGATGGGATTCCTCTTTTTTGACTTTACACACACACAGAGCTGAGAATTTAAATATCTGCATTTGACCATCTTGTTTAGACTGTCTTTACTCTCTATGGAAAGCAGAAGTATATTACTCTGCCTACTTTCACTGTACATTTTAGGAAGAAATTATTCACTCCTTTTAAGGGCATCTTTCTCTCTGTTGTAGATAACTACACTGCCAGCTTAATTTTATCGTCTATCCTACTTGGTATACGCATGTTTGTTCTTTCCTGCCTTTGGATATGTATCCTTTTTCCTTTTAATGATGGATTTTTTTTCATCTCTGGCGACAGTCTTTTTTTTCTCTTTACAGAGCTTGCCAAACGTATTTTATTGTAATCTATCTTGTAAATGGGGTCTTGTCAATATAAAGTGTTTTCCCTGAGACAGACTGTTGTAAACTGAACAAAATGTGAGGTTCTTTCCAGCTGCCAACCACTTAAAATTTCAGGTTCAGAAGCAACATTTTTTTGTCAAGAAGGGCAAGAAGGAGTACCCCAGAAACTACGGGGGTCCATCTCACTTCCGTGCCTGGTAAAATCATAGAAAAGACTATTCTGGGAAGTATTGGAAAACACCTGAAGGAAAAGGCAGTCATCATTCACAGCCAGCACTGCTTCATGAGGAGAAAATATTGCTTGTTGAACCTGATTTCCTTCTACGACAGGGTAACCCACCTAATTCGTCTTGCAAAGCCAGTTGATGTAATATTTTTAGACTTCAGCAAAGATTTTGATAATATCTCTCGCAAGATCCTTCTGGACAAAATGTCCAGCCCACAGCTGGATAAACACATCATGGGATGGGTGAGCAACTGGCTCACGGGTTGGGCATAAAGGGTTGTTACAGTGAAAGGGGTGACATCAGGCTGATGACCTGTCCCTAGTGAGGTTCCACAGGGCTCCATCCTTAGCCCAGTTCTCTTCAGCATCTTCATTAATGATTGTTGATAATTGCTGTTCTATCTGATGGGGTTTTTTTTGTCATATGCAGAGATTGTATTCTGAGATTTTGTTAATGATTAAAATACATTAAAAGTCAATGATCTGACCCTAGATTCTAGGACTTGTTAAATATATATTCTGCCTGCTATGGCTTTGTTGAAAATAATCTCCAAGACAGTATCCTTGATCATCATTTCGCAGTTCTGCACCCCTTGTAGGAAATCAAGCTGTTCTGCACCTTGACCTTTCTGAAGTCTGATTCCAAGAACAGTTCTTCATAGGCAGCTGGATTAGCAAGGAACCAGTCATGACTTAATATTGCCCTTATGCTTCCTGAGGGTTCCTCTTGAACCAAATAATGGGCGAATAGGTTATAAATCAGAGCAATATAGATAGAAATAGAGAGGCTCTATGTTTATTAATTACTGTGTTGTGGAGGGCAGCAGGATAGAATGAGGAGAAAAATGAGAGGAATATTGTGAATCACTCCTTTGTGCTGCTTTAGACCTATTTAGTAAATTATTTGATTAATTTTTCTATTGGAAAAGAATAATTAGTATTACTCACAGCAGTTGAAAGCATAGAAAAGTGTGATGGCAGGAAAATTGATGTGATCATGAGGGAACTGTCATTTTCTGGAATCTATAAGTTTGTTTATAAGCTGACTTGGCTTGTTGTTTCAGCCTCACTGCAGCTGTAATAATTCATTTATAGCCATAGTGTTTATTTGTAGATAGGACAAAGTGGACTGTGGAGCAACTGACACTCAGTGCTATGAAGCAGGTCCTTGGGTGGATTTTGTTTTGTCCAGGACCCTTTCCGTTCCTCACTTATATCAGCACGTGTGAGAGTGCTGGGAAGCTGGTTACAAAGGGTTCCTATTATCAGTTTTATTTCCTAAGGTTCCAAAAAATCTTTTGGTCTTTGCCTAAGACTGCTTCCATTTTGTGCACACTCCTAATTCCTCTCTTACTTTTAGATCTAGAAAATTACTTTCAGAAACTGGTCTTGCCACTGAGTTCCTTTTGAGAAGCACATTTTTGGTTATCAGAATATCAAAAATATCATAAAAGATAATAATGAAAATCATACTGAGAGCACTTCCAGATCATCCATTTGGTCAAAAGCTTAAACCATTCCTGACAGATGAATGTTCAATTCATATTCAAATTTTCACTTGAATACATAAAAATTCTGAAAGAAATGTGCAATTACATTCTCTTCAACATAATATTTCCATGCACATTCGCACAAAGAGTATATATGAAATATCAGAATTGCAGCATATGAGATTCCTGATAACCTTAAATTATAGAATTATTTATGCATGGTATTTTTCCTGTGTGAATATGAATTTAAATTAATGTTATAGTTAATTTAAACAAAGGAATTCTTTAACACATTCTTTTATCCCTAATTTTCATGAAGAAGCATTTTAGGTGGCCGAGACTTTTGCAAATAATAAGTAGCAGCTAATTTATTTAGTTAAAAGCTATGACTAATTAATTTTCAGAACTGAAAATACATATTACAAACTAAAGCACAACATTCAAGGAATATATCAAAAGATAGCATTCTAGATAGTGTGTTATTTTAATTTTGTTACAATTGAGGATAAAGGGTATTTTGGAATCTGCTTCTCACAAAATATATCTCTGTATATGAACATAATCTACATTAAAAGCTTTCCAAGTCCCATCTTTAAATTAGTGATACATCTTTCATGTATAGACATACATGTAGGCTTCTTGGTTAAAACATTCTATGTGCACATGAATTAGTTCCTAAAATTGGTATTCTTTCCAAATTAGGTTTGCAAAGGACTGTTAAGTCAATTGCTGGTGCAGTGCATGAGATTTTTAATTTTGCCTTTAAGAAGTTAGTGTGATGTTTTAGTGTTAAAATTTAGTGAACAAAAAAGCACCCTCCAATCTTGCAATACAGGTGACCTCACGGTTGTCAGAGCAGGGTGTGAAGGCACCAGAAGGCACCAGAACTATTTCACTCTTTCCAGAATCAGAATTATTTTGAATCCCATCACTAAACACAAGCAGCACAGAGGATGCAGAAAAGAATCCCAGAAAACCATGGTCAAACACCTATGGGGATGAGCTTCAGAGCAGGCTTTTGAAACAAAGCAGTTATTTCAGGAAAGAAAAAGGTACTGCACTTACTGAATGTTAAAAAGATTGAAGGATGTCCAGGTAAGAAATCTTCTGAACATTTTGAAAAGAACCTTCTCTTTCTTTAGTAAAATATTTACTCTGGCTTAGGAGTTAGGTGTTTTAAATTTAAATTGCATCTCTGTGGTATGTTTAGTAACTATAACAAAGTGATTTCTTGGCACTAGTTTGGCCTTAAGTCTGATGACTTGGCTAGGTGTATGCTAATAAAAATATTTATTCTTTGGTACAAATGAACTTTTAGAAAGATATTTTTAGACTAGGTAATTATATGCTAATGACACAATTACAAATGCATCTGTTTGCTCCCTTAAATGTCAGTAAATCTTTCAACATCTCACCTTTTTCCACTGTCTCAGTTTGCAGACAGTTTTTCAAGGAGAGATGGTCTGTCATATTGATCTGTAGTGGAATCTGAAACACAGTGAATCCATGCTGTTACACACAAGTACAAGTGAGACATATAGAGAAAGCAATACCTGGAAATCAGAGACATGATTAGTACTCTGCAGGTTACCTTAGAGAGAAGAAAGGAATGAAGGGTGAACGCAAGCTGAAACCAAACAGATAAACAGATCAGACTTAAATATCTTACTTAATCTCTTGAGAGTCTAAAAGAAGAAACAGACTTAAACAGCAGTCGGCTCCAAGTTTATCTCCCCACTCAGCAAAACAATATTGTCTCAGATGTTGAACAATGAATGCTACTGAGAGGTTTATGTGTGCTTGAGTTCACAGTAAGTGTTCTCAAGTAGGGCTGCAACCCTACTAAGTGTTTCAGAGACGGAATTTGATTGCTTAAGCTAGGGAGGACGGTCATCGAAGACACTCGCTGAGTTGCTCAGGTGTGCTGCAGTCTGTGCCCGCAGGGCCAGCACGTCATTAGCTGGCTGTCTAGACACTGCCTCTGTTAACAATTGAAGGTTCCTCGCCTCTTCCTCTCATGAGGCAAAACCAGCACGGGTAGGGATGGCAAAGTTTACACCTTTCATATTGAACCTTAGTGGTTAGGATTATTAATGGAGACTTTAGTAACCACTCTTCTATGGAATTTATTTGGTTTGGCTTCCATTTCTTTTAACAGGTATGACATTTTATGCATTTATTTTCCCCCAGTGCACTGCTTTTCCAGTAAGCACAGGTGTGAAACCTGGGACACAAAAACAAAGAGGCTGCAACATTATGAACAAGAAAAAAATATATGCTCTGTGTCCTTCATGGTTTCAGTGTCAAATCAAACTCTCTCTAGACTATTCTTTCACGTCAAACCAGAGGATGACTGGAGAGATGCAAAAGAAGCGCTGTTCTCTTTGGTAGCCCTGGTGAGAAGACACAGCTTTGTTCATATATCTTGGCTAATACTTTTGAGCTTCTTCTGCTGATGTAACCAAATTTCAAAGAACAAAATCCTGAGCAAAGTCAGTATATCAGAGTAAAAGTAGAATGTGTGCTCACTTCATATCTCCCAACAAAGCAAATACTCTCTGGTAAGATCAGTAAGATTAGTGATGACGTTTTTACACACCATCTAGGCTTTAATCTGCAAAGAAGGCTGTGTAAGTAACACAACATCAAATACTGAAAAAGAATAAAGACTTTTCCTCCTCTCCCTCCTACAAAGTTAGCAAGAGAGTAGCAGCTAACAAGCAAACAGACTTTGCAGTGCTAGGCAGCACAGAGATCTCCAGGCTACAGCCTGTGCTTTTCTTCTCTGAAGTGAACATAAGTGCTGCAATTCATGCTGGCTGAAGGGCTGCATTTCAGTCAGGTCAGGTAGCTCAGAAATCTACATTACAACAAATCCCAAGTGGAATGATGCTTCTTCCAGAGTTGAAAGTACCGTGCTGATATACCTGGTTTGGGGAATCTTCTGCATTTGAAGTAGATGGAGAATGGGAAGCAGAAGCAGAGCTTCAGAAAGCAAAATTAGGTGTCCAGTGAGCTGCCTCAGAAATTAAAGGATAATTAAATTAAGTTTAGCTCTGCTTCATACTATATACAAACAATTTGGATAGTGCAAATATGTACAAATGACTGTTCCATTGTGTGCTGCATTACAAACTTTTCCTTCTCAAACTTTTCCTTCCTTGCATTTTGCTTAGCATGCTGTCAGTTGCGTTAACAATAATATCGCGTCAGGGGATTTTTTACCCCATAAAGAATATTTGCATAAAAATGTTTATACAAAATGTCTGAAGGGTTCACAATGACCAAATGTCTCTGGAAATAGCATGACATGATTTTGAAGGAAATCTGTTTAAAGTAGAGTTGCAATGAAACACATTATATTATACGACACCATACTATAAATATTTGTATTGTAAATGTTATTTTTGCTGTTCTATCTTTACTAAATGAAACATCCACAGAATCACAGAATGGTTTGGCTCGGATGGGACCTTAAAGACCATCTAATTCCAACCCTCTTGCCGGGGGCAGGGACACCTTCCACTAGACCAGGTTGCTCAAGGACCCATCCCACCTGGCCTGGAACATTTGCAGGGATGGGGCATCCACAGCTTCTCTGGGCAGCCTGTGCCAGTGCCTCACCATCCTCACATTAAAGAGTTTCTTCTTAATATCTAATCTAAACCGACCCTCTTCCGGTTTAATGCCATTATTCCTTGTCCTATCACTGTCTGCCCTTGTAAAAAGACCCTGTGCAGCTCTTTTGCAGGCTCTGTTTAGGCACTGGAAAACGCTATAAGGTCTACCCAAAGCCTTTTCTTCTCCTGGCTTAAAAGCCACAGTCTTCCCAGCTATCTACATTGGAAAAGTGCTCCAGCCCTCTGATCATCTTAGCAGCTCTTATCTGGACTCCCTCCAACAATTCCATCCAAAATTGTTTTCATGCTTAGGTGAATTACCTCAAAATAAGGTTTATATTACACAGCAACAAAATCCATGTATCTTTTTCCGGAAGTTCCATTTAAAAGTATGCCTCTGTACACACACAGAAACACATGCTTTCCTATTAACAGCTTTAAGTTAAGTTTGCCCCTGTTTAATGTACTGTTGAATGATTTAATGAATCGTGACTGAAAAGTAGACTTCCGGGGATATGTCACTGTCAACACGTTCTGTCTCTCTGGCATGTTGTCATTGGTGATCATGCTTACCCTGGATGAATGGTCTTATGTTCCTTTCTAACACATAATTACTGATCTGACATGCAGAGTTAACAGAAAAAATTGACACATAACAAGTAAAAAATGATGGGACTTGTGCTAGATCCTGCCATGCCATGCCATGGGCTCCAGTTCCTTTCCCTGACTACTCTTTTGTCAGCACTACTGATTTCTTCTAAATTAAATTATGAGGTATTTGACATGTGAAACATGACCCTACTGTCTGGAATTAACTGAAGTCCTTTATAAATTATAAATATGATCTGAAGTAGGAAGACATCAAATAGTTGAGGATAGTAATGCATTTCTGTGGTTTATTAGATTGCTGGGTGTGTATTCACATGGGAATTGTTAGAGTTAGAAAGCATCTGTTGAAGTCAAAGGCAAATATACTTTTTATTTTTTTTCCAAGTTAAATTGACTTTATATCTACTACAGAAATGGTTTCACAATATGATACACTGTCCTATCCTTTCACTAGGGAACAAAGCCACTGACCACATCAGCTGGAATATAGTCAGACTGAAGTCTGAAGGGAAAAAAACACCTGCACAGTTTCAGTGAGAATATTTGACCATAAAAATTTCAGATCTCCATGTTTTCTTTTCTCGTTTATTCACTTGTGCATCTTTAGGAGTAAAACCAGCAGTTTTCTACAATGATGTCCCCAGCTCCAACAACCTTAGATTCCATAAGAATGACACCCACAATTGCTTAAAAATTAGGAAATCCTTACAGTTCTTACTGTAGAACTCTGTTTCTCAAAACATAAGAATTATTTAAGAAAAAAATTTGCAAGCTGGTAAACACACCAGAGTGTAATCATTCTGACTGTCACAATTAGTCTCTCCTTAAGACAATCATATCTTTGGCAAAAAGTAAGATGAAATTATGTAATTATTTTTAAATTATCAAAGCCATTTAGCTCTGAAGAAAGAGAATTTATAAAAGTTGCTTTTCCAGTCCTGTCAAAATCAGTGGTTCAAGTCCAGGGTTTTGATCAGCCATCATTCCAGACAAGGATTTTAAATCCTTCAAGGCAAAATTTGCATTTTTAAGTCAATAGTCAAGTTCCTACTGGACTATGAATTCTAGTAATAGGAAGTGAACTTTCACAAATCATGTAAGATTAGTTAGATTTTCTGTATCTGAGAAATTAATTGATTTCTCTGAAAAAATTATTTGAGAAGAAATTATGGTGGGGGTTTTTTTTCAGTACTTGTTTACATGTGTTTCACAAGCCCAGAAGACAATATGAAAGAGAACAAACTGACAGATTTCAATGGGACTGCTCCATCACCTGCAGTGAAATGTCCCTGATACGTGCCAAAGCAAGACAGAAACCAGGCTGGATTTTCAAAGTCCTTCACTGCTCATCATTAGCCTTTCAATGCTTCTGTTCCTTCTTGTCTAGTCAAGCATCTGCTACCAGAGCATAAGCTCAAAAGCCTTAATGAATCATGCAAGTTTTGCATTATATCCAAGATTTTCACCCACAAGTTTTTGACTTGGTCATCTCTGTATGCTTGTTTTTATTTCACCTTGTTGTTTAACACACTTGCTGCTTTTGTCTGACAAAGGGTATAAGACACTCAGTCAAAATGATGAAGAAAATTAGAAAGAAGAAATCCTGGCATGTAAAGATAATGGATCTATGAAAAGTCAGAACAGCTATTATAAAGAAAAAAAAAAAGGAAAAATGGGGAGAAAAAAGGAAAAAAAAATATTAAAAAAGTACAAAATCCCCTAGTTTTTGCTTTATTATAACCTTGATTCTAATCCAACACTCTAGTCTTTCAATGCATGTCTATGCACCCAGAAGCTGACACAATTAGCCAGAATGCTAATACCTTTTCTGTCTGATTTCTGGTGTGATGCTCTCGAAGTCAAATGACAGCGGTGGGCAGTTTTCATTCTGTGTGACCCTGGTTGCACACATGGCTGTCTGGGCCATGGGGATACAAGATCTAATGCGTACTCAGGTCCTTTCATTTCTGTGAAAAATACTAAACATTTTTTGAGAAAAATTGGAAAAGAAAATAATGTCAGAATATCTTAGTCAAACTTTTTGCAATTCTTGATTTAACGTTCTTTTTTTCTTTTTTTTTTTTGAAATAGCATTTTTTTGAAGATTTACCCTTTATGTTTTGCTGTATATCTTAAGGTGCAGGAGTTTAAAATATTTAGTAGTTCATGTAAACAATAAGAACAGCTCTAATATAATCCCAAATATCTTGATTTCTAAGGTTTTTTTCCAGTTTGGTTATGACTAGAAAAGAAAGCTCCGTGATTTAGACAGTGGTAGATTCTGTTTGCAGAGAGAGCATGGGAGCAAGTGTTCTGCATGACTGCATAAAAAATAGGAATCACGGAACAAAGGTTTGTGTCTTAAATTATGTGGAATGTGTCCTGGAATTTCATTTTCGTCAGCTGAACATCTGACCAAGAACAAGATAAGCAAAGTAATTTTGCAAATTGTAATACACACCCTTATCCCATGTTTTCACTCACCAAGACTAAAATGTTTTCTTTTTCTTTAAATATTGAATTATTAACATATCCATAGATATTCTGACCAAAATCTGATTAATAATATTAAGTATATCTTGAATGTATATGTAACTGGAAAATGTACCAGTTGATTATATCTAGTTGAAATCAAAATCCTGAATTTATACACCGCAGAAATCACAGAAATTAACTGACATGAGTAAAAGTTAAGTATGGTCTTTTGATTCTTGAACTTATGTCCCTTATAAATAGCAAAGTGCTTGGGCTTCTTTAATCTGACTGAAATAGAAATGGGTGTAACACGCAGTAATACATGTGCTATATAGTAACATCCGAATATTCCTTTGACAAAAACATTGATTTAAAATATCTTAGTGAGAAATCGGTGTTTAAGCAAACACACCCCAGCATGAGGAAAAGAATCTGTAAATAGCTTGTAGAAATGAAATCAATGTATATAAATAGAAGCACTATGTAATACTTTAAACAAATGTTTCTTTGAAAAATAACTATACTGACTGGATCATGAACATTTGTAGTTCGTGATTTACTGATTGGCTGTTGTTAAACTCTGTACTTTTGGTTTCAGTGGACTTTTCATCCCCTCTATCTAATATCTTATATTGAAGGTACAATCCATTGTTTATTCTGGCTATATTATGATAAAACATTTTTGACATGTAGTCCAAACATTCCATGAAAGATAATCTTTTTAGATTGTGGGAGGTCTTTTTGCTGCTACATGTTGTGATTCAGACTTATAAATGAAGGATGTGAAACAGCGTGTGGGGATGCACTGAGACTACAAAGAAGTATCTTTGTACCAGCGTACCTCATGGAAGGTTCCATGGAGCTTCAGACATTATCTAAACACAGTTGTCTTCATGGTTTTGGGATTAGAGAGGTGAGGTTTGAAGGAGCGGGTAGGAGAAATACATTTTTAGAAAAAAAAATTCTCTATTTTCTGTAATATCTGTATTTTTAGGACAGTGAATTTTAAAAAATCTCTGAGGTTAAAATTTTCACAAGTGGGGTTTTTTGGTCTAACTGTTCCCTCTATATTCTAAAAAAAGCATTTTAGCACTGATCTCAAAGACTGCTGAATCAAATAACGTATGTATGCTTTTGAATATTGGTTTTTAGGTAATTCAAGAAATGAACAGTACTCAGTTGTTATGTGCTAGAAGTAACTTAGAGGATAGAAAACTCCCATGAAATAGTGTGGTCCATCTAGGAAAGGCATAGGTCAGTGAAATCAAGAGAAACTGACAATCTTGGAGTGCTGGTAGATGAGAAGCTTGGTGTGACCCAGCTAGGTCAAGGCGGAATGACTCTAAACTGACAGAGGGTGAGTTTAGACATAAGGAAGGAATTGTTCACTGTGAGGGTGGTGAGATACTGCCACAGGTTGCCCAGAGAAGCTGTGGATGCTTCATCCCTGGAAGTGTTCATGGGCTGGTTAGACAGTGTTCTGAGAAACCTGGTCTAGTGTAAGGTGTCCCTGCCCACGCCAGAGGCATTGTAACCAGGTGATCTTTAAGGTCCCTTCCAACCCTAACCATTCTGCACTTCTATGATGATCTAAATATGGGTATTTTAGTTCTTAAGTGTAAAACTAAAGAGGCTGATAACTACTGCAGAGAAATTTTCAAATGAATATATGAGAAATCCAAAGAAATTGAAGCTGTGTGGCAATTACAAGATCTATATTTCATCTGTGAAAAGAGCTGCTGAGAGTGGGCTGCTGTGCAGTTAGTTACAGGGGAAGGGTGGGTGGAAAACCAGCACAGAACAGAACGTCTATGAGGTTAAAAAAACCTATTGTGGCATAAGAAGGATCACTGGAAGAAAAGACTATGAACTGTAAGGAAGCTGAAAGAGAGTGCTATGTAATTCTGAGGCTCAAACAAACAACACATAAGGCAGAAAATTAGATGGCAAATATCTGGTATTTATTCAAGAGCATGGTGATATTTTCAGCAGTTTCTTTTATACAAATAACTTATCTTCCATACATTCCATTGTTTAGTCTGAATATTTATTTCAAAGTAGTATTACCTTCTTTGTGTAGCTTAATGGCATTCCAACTTTGTAGTGACGTTATCCTGACCACCTCTCAGTCTGTGATCACTTCAGAATGTGTTTTGCTTGAATGTTCTGGAAAATGAGGAGTTCTGGGTCAAGACTATGCAAGAGAAAGAGCATATACCATACATAGAGGCAGTCTTAAAAATGGTCTGGCAATTATTTAAAAATAAACACCTCCACAAGAAAAATGTGAAATGAATTTGTGATTTTGAATCTTGATTTGCAATCTATATTATAAATCTGAGGTTAAAAATTTGTTGGCTTACAGGATGCCTTCCACCAGAGTTTTGGGGAGAAGTGAGGAAGAGATTGTTGTTACAGATGAGATCCTTCTTGTCTCATGAATAATCTAGTAGGCATAATTTTTATCTGGATTTATTATAAGGAAGGAAAATGTATTAAGATGAAAATATGAAACTCACATAATCATAATTAGTTGTAATATATACATTTGCAGTTTTTAAAGTATGGGTTCCAAAAATAAACTACTCCCTTTCAATTATGAACATTGTCTCTGCCATGAGCATTATATTATTGCACTTTTCTTGGTACAAATAGTGGAAGAGATATCTGAAGCAGCAAAATAAAACACTTTATTATAATAAAGGGTAAAAAAGTAACCATTACTTATTGTTCCACATTACAGACCTGAATATATAACTGTGACTATTTTTAAGCTCACTATTCATCAAATTTATGTAAAACTAATGTGTTAAACATTCAATCCTTAATTCATGGGAAGAATTTCCAAGAAACAGGCAATAGATTAATTCTCTCAAATTAGTCTCTGGATGTGTACGGAAGGAACAAACCACCAAGAGTTTTTGCCTGCACATCACATAAATGTTACTATGTCTGCAACTTTTATAAACTTCTAGCACACTTTGTGTCACTCTCTCCTCCCCAAGTCCAAGTGGGAAAATATGTAGTGTACAACCATTTGAGAGAATCGATGTTTATGCACTATGTCATATGCCATAATAGGCAGCTATAAATAAATGGATTTTGAAAGAAATCTGGATGAAGCTAACAGCCAGATCCAAAAAAGGATCTGCGCCTTAAAAAAGACTTGGAAGGATTTAGTGCCGTATTGATCCTGAGAACTTCTAAGCTGCATCTGTTTAACTCCAGAGATGGTTTAAAAAACTGTATAATTGCCTATTTTTGAACACTGCATGTCACCAGATACCATGGCCTGGTTCTGTATGTGCCTAGATCTGCCTCAATTTGACATAGTGATTTTGTGCCATTGAGTGCTTAACTCATGCTTAGGACATGATGTCTGATCATAAAATGTCTTTGAACCCTTCAAGATAAGAAAAGAACTGTGACTGTCTCTCATGGAAAGCACCTGAATCAAAGGATAATGTTCTCTCATAGGATTATAAAATCATAGAATTCTGGAATGGTACGGTTTGGCTTGGAAGAGACCTTAAAAATCTAGTTCCAACCTCCCTCGGTGTCCCAGGGACACCTTCCACTAGACCGGGTTACTCAAAGCTCCATCCAGCCAGGCCTGCAACACTTCCAGGGATGCGGCACCCACAGCTTCTCTGGGCAACTTCTGCCAGTGTCTCCCCACTCTCAGAGTAAAAAATTACTTCCTAATATTTAATCTAAACCCATCCTCTGTTCATTTAAAGCCATTACACCTTGTCCTATCATGTAAAAAGTTTCTGTACAGCTCTCTTGCAGGTCCCCTTTAGGTACTCAAAGGATGCTGTAAGGTCTTCCCAGAGCCTTCTCCAAGCTGAACAACCCCAATTCTCTCAGCCTGCCTACATAGGAGAGCTGTTATATCACCCTCATCATCTCTGTGGCTCTCCTTGGGACTCACTCCGACAGGTCCATGTCCTTCTTATATCATGGTCTCTTCTCTGTCCATAGTAATATTTATAAGGAGTCTCAGTTTCAGAGGAAAGCAAGAAAAATGCTCCTGGGCTAGGTAGCCTGGTGAGGAGATCAGACACTGAGGAGGAAACAAAAGTGACCTAGAAATATCTCAGAGAGCAGAGGGAATCAATGCTGCTCTGCCCATCTTCTCTAAGTGCTGTAACACCCGAGATACTGTGGAAAAGGCAGCTGCAACATTGCAGATCAGGTTCTAAAAGAGCAACCTTCAATTCATTTGAAAAGGAAAGGAATGCATCTTAAGCTCCACAGGAAAGGTCCGTGGGTGAATACCTAGGCAAGTAAAATCTTTCCTTGCAGTCCTGACTATCACATATTGGGTGGGGGAATTGGTGTCCCACCAACCAGTTCCAAGGCAGCCAGATCACATGAACTGTGGAGAGCACCCTATTGCCCATGTGGATGCAAGATCCTACTTTACTGCTTAGAAACCTTCATTTATTTGTCATTGAAAAGATCTGCATATCAATTTTTTTACTCCATTTTCATCTAGCATCTAAAGGCAGTTGCTGATTTGGAGTTTTATCTTGGCTCACCTCAGGTCTGTCCTTTAACAGAACCTGTAAAAGCATGGTGCTGTTTCATGGTAACTTTTTTTCTCAAAGACATTTTTTCTCCCTTAGTCGCAATGACACCTCAAAGAATATTCTGTTTCTGTTGGATTTTAACCATAAAATAAGAGCAAGAAATTTGATATGCTGTTTTTTGAGGACTTTTATTCAGGCTGCCAATTCCTCCAGTGCCTAACAATCTTCAGAGGTATTAGTGAATGTGTACAAGATGGCTGAACCATTTTCTGAGAAAATACACACAGACAGAAATATGCAGAACTGATCCTTTTTATTATATTTGTGTTTAAGTTTTGTTCTTTGGTCCTTGGCAATCAAAACTGCATGCCAGATACCTTCAAAATGATCCCTTGTCACAACAGAAGATATATCAGGAACAAAACAGCCTGATTTAAAAATTTTTTTTCCTACTCGTCCACATCCCTGCATTAATGGAGTTCTCTCCAGCTTCTACAACTCACCTACATCTTGAAAAAAATCACTTACAGCATAGTTACCCAATTAAATCAACATAATGCTTCTGATACAGAAAGTCTCATGAAGACCCATCTTAAACTTTTAACTTGAAATGAAATTACTGCATATTCTGTTGTTATGCTGAAGATGCAGGAAATTTAGAAAGACTAGCTGAGATTTCAATATCTTCATCGCAGATATTTGAAAAAAAACAGCTTTGCACCCGTACAAGACAGATGCCCAAATCCCAACCTGGGCATGGCACACCCATGAATATTGGGCTGTTTGCCATGACAGAAAAGTATAAAATGTCATAAAGACCATAAAAAGTTTTATTTTATATAGTCAGAAATGTGTCTTTGTGTTAATCCAGTTTAAGAGCCTTTTTTGAACTTTGTGGAAGCAACAATTAGATGGAGAAAACAAGAGCTTTCACTTCTGAAGTGCATATAACTAATCACTTAATTTCCTTTCTTCCTCTCCGTTGCCACTTTATGTGAATATTGCAATAAATCAATTCCAAAAGAATTTTTAATGCAGTTCATTATTTAAGCATTCAGTCTAGCAAACATCTGGATGGCAAAGGGCATTTCACAAAGCACTACAGATGTAGAGGTGAAAATAGATGATGGCAGATAATTATGAAGAATATAATTCTAATATTTGACTTACCTCTAAAATGTAGCTGCCTTTTCCTGATGGTGGACTGGTATGCAGGGAACTCAATAAGATGAATTTATTTCTGCCTGTTAATAAAGTTTTGCTGCAAATCTAAGCAATATTAAATAAAATCTTTACAGAATGTCTCATAATAAAAAACATAAATGTTGTTTATGAGCGTGACATGAAAATTTATGCAAAAGAAGACAAAATTATAATGCATTTTGTCTAAACCAATATTTTCTTTTTCATACAAAAGAAATTGATTAATTCAGAGTACTAGTTCACAAACAGAGAATGAAGATCCCTTTACAGATAAAATAAAATTATACTCAAGTAAAAGAAAAAGAACTTATTAGGCAATTTCCCATCACTTTTTCCAACACCTTGAGAAAAAGAGGGGAGACTTTATTGCTCTCTGTAACTACCTAAAAGGAGAGTATAGTGAGGCAGGTCTCTGTCTCTTCTCCCAGGTAACAAGGAAGATGAGAAGAAGTGGCCTCAGGTTGCTCCAAAGGAAGTTCAGATTGGATATTGTGAAAATTCTTTCCATGGGAAGGGTTGTAAAGCATTGGACCGGGCTGTCCAGTGAAGTGGTGGAGCCACCATTCCTGGAAGTGTTCAAAATTTGGATAAGGCACTTGAGGACATGGTTTAATTGTGAACATGGTGGGGGTACTAGGGTAATGGTTGGACTTGATGATCTTAAAGGTAATTTCCAACCTCAGCAGTTCTTAGTGATTCTGTGATTCTAAGCCCCAGTTTGCCACACGTGGGAATGTCTGAGCTAAGCATTCTTATTAAATGTTAAGTTTTCCTGGGCTCAGATTTTCAAAGACAAGATGGCCTTATAGTTCTGTGGTCAAATATGCCCAGCTCTCTACAGTTCATTGAGTTAGAACATTGAAAGACTTAATTCTGACTCTAGTTCATGGAGATTAAACATGGATATGCAGGTATAGATATATGCATCTGTGCCCATCTGTACCAGCTGAGGAATTCAAACTCTCTGTGATAGGAATTACTAGAAGACAGATAGATCAAAGTAGATTTGAACTCTGAAATAAACATCTGCAAGACTGAAATTCCTTGACGACTCGCTCTATGCTAATGGTTCTTATGCATTTTTCACTCATTATTGCTGTGAAATCAAAGCAGTCAGCCCTTACCAACCAAATCCTGAAATGCCTTGGGGCTAATCCCATATTGTTACTAGTGAAGTTACAGCCCTTTGTTCCTGAGGTCGGGGTGATCAGGTTCAAAAGCATATCAGTAAGAGAAGACAGAACTGAAGTTATTAAATGCGTAGGCAGCTGCTCAATTCCACTCACACCCGTAAATTTGGGATCTTGCTCCTTTGTATAATATTTGACTTTTGGAGTGTTCCCAGCCTTTGGCCTTCACCCAGGAACATGTGAGGCACAATACCTAGGGAAGGAGGAGAGGGAATAATTCTCACAGGTGACAATAGATGCCTCATTCTGATGTGGACTGGTTTATTTATAATTTGAATTATGCTACTTTATATATATAATTATATATAATACATAATACAATATAATACATAACAACATATAATTAGATTGTAATTATACAATTATATGGCTTATTAATTATATATTATATATTCTGATAAATATTAATTAAATAATATAATTATATAAAATTATATTTTATTTTATTACTTTTATTTATTTCATCATCCTTAATGATTTTTCACATCTATTATTTCCATTGCTTTGTCAGTATGCTTTTTTCTAAAAAAAAGCCAATGCATTTTTTCCCCCATATCACATGGCTGTGGTTTTCAGCGTTTGATAGCTGGTCATTAGCAAGCTGTAATTCCCAGGTGTCTTCTTGCAGGCCTGTGTTGTACCTGCATAATCATTGCAAAGGGAATTTCCATATCCTTACTGAGTCTTGTCCACTGCTGGGCTCAGTTACACTCAGTCTTTACCTCCCAGGCTACATAGCAAGGGAGAGATAAACTTACTAAAGTAGTTGTCAATACCTAGGAACTTGTTCCTCTGGACTGTGTTCCATATAGGCTTGTTTTTTTTGAATTCCCTGACTGCAGTAATGCAGTGGTTTTTTTGGTGGGAGGGAAAGAATTCTTTTCTTTTGGTCCCACATTTTCTGAGAATCATAACGTTGCACTGGAAGAGGTTGACCTGAGAAGAGATGGATGTCTCTTCCCTATAAGTGTTCAGAGTCAGGTTGGATGGGTTTTGAGCAACCTGGTCCATTGTGGTGGGACTGGAACTAGATGATCTTGAAGGTCCCTTCCAACCCAAACCATTCCATGCTTCTGTAATATTAGTTGTGAAAAAAGAGGGGATAGAACTGGGATTTTCACTAATGGAACTGCTGTGTATCCAAGTATCCATGCTTCTAGTTTTATTGCTTTCTTCATTGTAAAGTCAGCTGGGATATAATGTAAGGGCTTTTTATATTTTAAGGGATTTGGAGCTTTCATCAGTTTAGCCAGATCTGAGGTGTACGTGGCACAAAAAGAAAACTCTGCCGATGAGATAAAGCAGTAAAACATTTCTAAGCTGGCAAGCTGGCTCATTTGTCTAAAGAAAAGGCTGCTGAATTATCTCCTAATCTCTGCTAGGAAATCTGTCCTGTTGCTGTTGTCTGGACATATATTATCTTCATGTTACAAATAGATTTGTTTGAGAATATGCTCAGGTGCATTGAATAGGTCTTAAAGGTCTGCTAGAAGAAAGATGGGCTATACACAGATGATGGGTATATCTTAATGGTAAGCATTAATCATTAAACTTCCCCACTGCAATGTTCTCTAGAACCTCTTTTTTCATCTAAGGCAGAATCTTTGCTCAGTTCTGTGATATACCACTGGGTAACTGTCTCAACAGGTTGTTAATGCTAAATCTATCGTAATGGAATGTAATTAAAAACCATATTCTGCATCTTTAGTTAAAAACAAGCATAATGGTGGTTCCAGAATTGACTAGCCCACTAAGGCATACAAGCCATATGATAAGTTCTTTTTAATCAACTATGACAGTTTAGTTTGAGGTGTAATTTATTCACATGGTTTAGACCGTACTTGCTACACTGTAACCAGAACTCAGTAAGATAGTCCAAAAGTAAAATTAAATAAGAAAAAAGAAAAGTAAGAAAAACTCTTTTTTCTTATCCCCAAAGTGGGTGGACTAGAAAATATAATTAATGGGGAAAAAAAGTGAAACGTTATTTTTTTAATAAGTAAATCACTTCTTCCTTAAAATCACTTTCAATCACCTAAGTGGAACATTTCATAAGAAACACTTGTCAAATAAGAAAGTAAAAAAAAGTATTTCTAAAGGTTTTACATATATTCGTGCATTAAAAAAAATAGATCGAAATACGTAATACTGAGGAAAATACAGTGCAGTCAACACAATAAATGTTTTGATATAAACTCTACACCATTACACTATAAAGCACAAAATACTAAATAATGAATTTGACAGTAAATCACAAACCTAAATTGTATCTGGGTGAATGTAATAAAAAGGATTTTGAGAATAAATGTAAGAAATAAATAAATGAAGAACAAGATCTGCTTTAAGTCTTTGTATAAGAAATTCAAACAGTAAAGAATAAAGTGAAATCTGTTTTAAGACAGAGATATATATTTAACTTACTATTCATAGAAACCAAGTTGGGTGTGGGTTCATGCAGTGGGGGTTCTTTTCCTTTTAATTTTTGATCAAATTTCCATTCCAGATGCATAGAAGTAGTTCATATCATTCTCACAATATCAGGCTTAAAGAGATGCCTAATTAGTACAGTTAAGCATTCGAAAAATGCATTTTTCTGAACAAACATATGTTCGAAATTTTAAAAAATGCATAGTGAAAAATTCAGGCAATAAACCACGCTATTTGTTTCAGAATTGAAGTACATACTGTCATTTAAAAGAATTAATTCTTCTTTTATGTTTCATTGACAAATGTTTTCTCTCCTACCCCAGTTTCCAGGATTCATAGAATATCCTGAGTTTGAAAAGATTCACAACGATAATTGACTCCCCACAGGGCAACTTGAAAAATTGGGTTCATCCTCATATTTTTATATCCATCCTATATTTTGGAAATCAAAATGCACACAGTACTCAAGGTGAGGTCAACAACACTGATTACAGTGTGAAAATCACTTCTTCCAGCTGGTTAGCTATACAGGGCTTAATGTACTATAGGATACAGTTGGCCTCTTGGCCATCAGGGCACATTGTTGGCTGATACTGAACTTGGCAGAACTTCTCTTTCTACAGGGTTGCATTCCAGGCTTTAGCCCTCAGTGTATACCTACATCCAGGATTACACCATCCAACATGCAGGGTCTGGCATTTTGCCCCTGTTAAAATTCATGCTGTTGGTGACTTCCCAGCCCTTTAATCCATGAAGGTTTCTGTTTAAGGGCCTTTCTATCCTCGAGGAAGTCAACAAGTCCTCCTAACTTAGCTTAGTTGACAAGCTTAGTGTGCATTAAATTCCAGCATCCAGGTCTGATAAAAACGTTGATGAGAATTTGCCATAAAATTGAGCCCTGGAGAACACCACTAGTGACTGGCCACCAACCAAAGGTTGCCTCATTTACTGCAACTCTTTGTGTAAGTAAACGCTGGCAAGCAGCTGTCATTCTAGCCCCAAACTTGTGGCTAGAATGGAAAGAGCAAATTTATTTTCATTATCTTGCTAACCAGGTAAAGCAACATCTGGGCAGAGGCTCACAAGCAGAGACACAGGCACCGTTAAACATGGTCCATGCTAGAGGATCCCTGGCCTGCTGTTTGCACAGGTTTATCAAGAGTTATTCCCAATTGCAAGGTCACTTGAGCAACTGCTGATCTCCTCACCAACCTCTGTTTTTTAACCTATGTCCCCCAACACATTTCGGGTCCAACTCCTCAGCCAATTGGTCACACGTTGTATTGTATACATGACCAGATGTGTGCTGGACAAGTTTCATAGAAGGATACCATAAGAGAGAGTATCAAAAGCCTTTCTAAAATAAATTTAAAAAAAAAAAAACAACCACGTCTGGTACCTTCTCTTTATCCATTACTCAGGTAACCCTGTCATAAAAAGAAATTAAGTTAGTGAAGCATGATTTTGCCTTTATGAACCTATGCTAACTTTGAGTGATGACTGCACTGTCTTTCAAGTGTTTTTCAATAACTCTCCCAATAATCTTCTCCATAATTTTTCCAGGCATTGAAGTGAGACTGACAGGCTTATAATTACCAGGGTCTTCTTTCTTGCCCTCTTGAAAATTCTAATAACATTTGCTAGCTTCCAGTCATCTGGAACCTTTGCATATTCCCAAGACCATTGATAAATAGCTGAGAGAGGTCTCTCAATAACATCAGCCAGATCTTTCAGTATACTGGGATGAAATGTCATTATTTCCAAATTAAACCATTAAATGTTAGAAAATTATTCTAGGTGTGGTACTTAATTTGATTTTGCTGAGGAAACCGGACAATTTTACTCTTATCCCAACCCCAAATATTTATTCTCCTATCTGTAGAATTATAAAGCTGCTGGGAATACATTACTACAGGTAGTCCCATCCAACCCATCAGGATATACCGAAACCATTTCTGACAGAAATCCACCTAAAACAAAGTGATCTAGACTCTCCAAGCTCCTCAGACAATCTATACTTGTTCTGTGATATCTTTAGAACATCTTTTCTCTTGTATCACCCACATATTTCTGCTGAAAGTTCAAACCTAAATATAAGTAATGGTTCACAGTCCTCCAACATTTGTTTGAATTGGCAGCTATCATTAATGCAGTTCTTGTAGGCACCAAAGAACATCAGATGCTGAGCACCTCTTAAAATAAATCCATCTCATGTTCAAAATTGACACAAATTTTACTACTGATCCGTAATAACCAAGTAAGTAGTTTGGATTTCATTTAATTAGTAGCAACAATTCACTCCACATTTCTTAAAGTAAGTCACCTCTAGTGAGGTAGTGGATTATTGAAAGAGATGCATGATTGTACACATGCAGTTCTGGAAGCATTGACTAAGGTACATCTTATTAACTTTGCCTTTTTTACACCTCAGATGTTACTGGATAGTAAAAAAGTTGGTGATAACTAGGGTATCTGATATGGATATTGCTCAGCACTTTTTGTGGAAATGCTGAGTGTTTAAAACCTAAATAAGCAGTTTGAATAATTTAAATATGCTCCAGTGTTAAGTAATGTTCATTATTGTAACACCAACTTTTTGGCTTGTGCACGGACAGAAAAGTTGTTTTTACTGAAAACTTATGATGCTCTGTCTGGATTCATTCTGTGTTTCCATTCAGGTTGCCTGGTCAATCTTGTTGATAACTACAGCATCTAACTTGTATGCATAATCATCTTTAAAAACATTAGACCCTGTATAAATTTCAGAAGGTCTTTCCTTATATGTACGGAAACAAAATTAAGGAATTCTATCCCAAGCATGTGGAAAATGTTTCTATCATTCCTTTTCTATTCTGGTTCGGCATTACAGTAGACCATTAGGAAACAAGGATTTGAGTGGGTTTTTTCCCTCAACCTTCAGAGCTGTAAAGTTAACGAACGTCTTCCCTACCCTAGGAGTTGCCAATGCCTAGCACAGGATGCTCAGTGAAGGGGTTGCTCACTCTCTTTCAGTGAGGTATTGGCATTTCACGTAAATGTTAGCTGCAATGATTGCTTAGGTCTGTGACTGTGTGAGTCCTGAAATTACTTTAGAGTAGTGTAAGTTGAAAAACCCAGCATTTTTCTCTAAATGAAGTGTTAGTTTAAAACCCAAATACCCTCTCAAGCCTTGATCTAAAATTGAAATAACTATTTTATGTCTATTTTTTGATGGATGGGCAAGTTATCATGACAGATATAGTTTCCTATTGGTCAGATCATTCGTAGACATTCTTAAAGTTTTATGCTTTAAAACCCTCTTAGAAATGTGGTAATCTTTCATTTCTTTCTCCTTCTTCTACCCCAAAAGATATAAAAATATTGCATTTGTACAAAAAGTTGTATACAAGGTGTATTAATGATTCCCTTAGTAAAGAAATTTAAGGTTTCTCTCTCACTGCACTGTTCCAAATATCCCAACAACCAGTGCCTACTAAATAGGGCATTTTGCACTACAAATAAGAATAATCTTTCTTTCTAAGAGATAACACGGCAATATCACCACAATTTCCATACTCTTTTACACCAAGACACTAATGCCGGTTTTGTAAAGCCATATGGACACAATATAGTGAAAATTGATTTTCAGTAAAATATATTAGCAATTTTCTGACTCTAGGGCATCACTAGACAATCTTCTGAGCTCCAACCTCATCAAAATAATCTTATTTAATTACCAGCTTTACATATAAGTGATGGTACATTTGCAGTGAGAAAGAAGCTGCCCTAAATCGCTATTTTTTGTTTTCAGGATGTATAGTTACGATTACACTTTTGTGATTTAAAACTTTTTAAAAAAAGGAAATTTCTTTCAAGTGAATGAAGTGATTTTTTTCTTCTTTCTTTCCCAAAAGGAAGACTTTAAAATGAAATCAAGTCATCATTTTTGTGTGCTTCAGTGTCAAACAGCTTGTCTTGTCCATAATAATAATCATGTTGAGATACTCATTTGATGGGTGCTTTTTTCTTAATCCCTTCTCAGTACTTTTCAAATGAGAACACATGTATGAGAAACTTGTATTTTTAAGGTCATGATTGCAAACTACCTCAGGAGTGCCCTAATCATTTTGCTCCCTTGCAAAATTGAAAACTATTCACTATCTATAAATATATACATACAGGCATTTTAAAAAATGTGTGAAGCTACCTGGCAGACCAAGAGAGGGAAAATAAACCCTTGGCTTCAATGCCATTTCAATGTTTCCTTTCCTGTTTCAGGCATGCCTGATGCACATTAGAAACCACTTCCATGCAGCCCTCGAGATCAGAAAAGCTACCAAACAGGAAATCTCCAAAAGGTGATAAATAAGGAGCAGTTGGAATAGGCCAAAATCACACTGCTTGATCCAGAAGACAGCATCTGCCCATGTTATTTTGAGCCCTTGAATCTACGATTTTCCTGGAGAAATTATGACTAAGTATTTGCTGGATCCAGCTTCTAATTAACTTCCCAGCACTGTTGGCTTAGCACAGCCATCACCTGTGGGATGTTCTGAATTGAGTAGCCTGGATCTCATTTACGTCAGCATTTGGCCTGACTCATTGTATCTGAAGAGCTGAAGGAAAAGAATAAATGGGTACATTTTCAAATGCAAATTTACTCAGCACTCAGCTGCCCTCATGCTTTTAAAACACTTTGTCTAGAAATTCATTTAGTTATGGCATAAAAGCCCTTGCCCCATACATGCTTGCTTTACTTTGTAAACTGCCCCGCTGACACCTGTTGAGAAGTGTGTGGCATAAAATATTTTATTGCAAAATGTCCTTAGCTGTTCCAGGAACTGGAAGGCGTGAACAACAGAATATTATTTCCATTAATGCAATAGTTCAAAACGAGACAAATCTACCTAAAATGTCTATTCCTCAGATTCAGATAAATGAACTTTATTTTACAGAGAAAACTTCCAAAGGCATACTAAAAAAAGATACAACAATTCAATCTCCTAGGCTGTTTTTTTTGCTTCTTTTCTAAAATTATGTTTTCAAGAGACCTCTCCTCTGTTTCATTACAAAATTTAGTATGTTTCAGGGACATAATAAACAACCACTAAAAGGCATTTCAGTACAGAGCTTAGCTTGAGTCTCACAGATTAACTAGAAATATTTGCCATGAAATGTGTCTCACCTTGTGGGGTGTACACCTGAACCCAGCAGACTTGAGGTCCAAGGTTGGTTAAGGACATCTTGAGAGGAGAAAAGGGAAGATGCACAATCTGACCATGTAACCCCAATTTGTAAACTAACCATTGAACCTGCAGAGAAGCTTCTATGGGTAGAGGAATGAACCAACAAAACCATGGAAGGCAATGTGGTGCTGTTTGTGCAGGGTGATTCTGTATTAAAATGGAGTGAGACCATGAGGGTAGGCTATGCTCCAGAGCATAATATCGTCTGATTTGCAAACTTCAGCAAATCACTAGCTGATCACTTCAGCAAATCCAGCTCATCACTATATTTCCTAAGTAAGTGAATTTAACTGATCAATTGGTGTCCTAAGAGCCTATGTCGCTGAATGATGGGAAATATGACCCTTAGGGAGAAGATGACTGAAAAGTCTGGAGGTTTGTGAACAAAGCTTTATTTTCATTGGCTCCCTACCAGCCTTGTCCAACATTTACAGTGTTAAATGTTCTGAGCTGACGCATTTAATTCTGCACGTACAGGGTAACAAGTATATTGGTCACAACAACCCCAGGCAGTGCTACTGGCTGTGGGAAGAGGGGCTGGAAAGCTGCCCAGCAGAAAAGGACTCAGAGCTGTGGGTCAACAGCAGCTGAACATGAGCCAGCTGTGTGTCCAGGTGGCCAAGAAGGCCGATGGCATCCTGGCCTGTATCAGCAGTAGTGTGGCCAGCAGGACAAGGGCAGGGATTTTTCCCCAGCACTGGTGAAGCCACACCTCAAATCCTGTGTTCTCTTCTAGGGCCCTTCACTACGTGAAGGTCACTGAGGTACTGGAGTAAGTCCAGAGAAGGGCAATGGAGCTAGTGAAGGGTCTGGAGCACAAATCTTCTGAGGAGTGGCTGAAGGAGCAGGGAGTATTTTATGTGGAGAAGAGGAATTGCAGAGGAGACCTTATTGCTTTCTACAACTGCTTGAAAGGAGGTTGTAGCAAAGTGGGTGTTTGTCTCTTCTCCTGAATATCAAGTGATAGGACATGCAGAAACGGCCTCAAGTTTCAATAGGGATGGTTTAGACTCTATCAGGAAAAGTTTCTTCATGGAGAGAGTTATCAAGCATTGGAAAAGGCTCCCCTGGGAAATGGTAGAGTCACCATCCCTGGAGGTATTTGGAAGACGTGTAGATGTGGCACTGAGGGACATGGTTTAGTGGTGGACTTGGCAGTGCAGGGTTAACAGTTGCATTTGATGATCTAGAAGGTCTTTTGCACGCTAAACATTTTTATAATTCTAAGTACATGGGGAGCCCTGCCTAACCTTTCTTGAGCACTATGGAACATTTTAGGGATGTGCCTACTTATCCTGTCTTACAGAAATGGGACATCTAGGAGTCTGTGCAACACAGGATTTTTTTAATCTAAGGTAAACAGCTAAATTAAAATTCTCCTCTCATATATATTTCTACATACCTAGTCTGTAAATTTCTTGCAGTGAATAGGATAATCCTGGTGCAAAAAGAGGAAAAGAGTGCTTCTTTAGCTCTTATAAAGAGTCCTTTTAGAAAATACTTTTAAAGTGTAGAGCTAATTGAGCTTTGAATGCTCGAATGTTTTCATTATGGAACAAACAGAGTCTTTGAAAAAGGCTTTTTAACTTTTTCTCTGTAATATTCAGAATGACTCTGTGGGAACTAGCTCTTTAAAAAACCCCAAAACAAAACAAAGGAAACTGAACTCTCCTTCTCCCTCAGAACCTTAGGGGTTCAAATTAAGTCAATCAAAATCAAGACCTTTTGTGGGCTGAGAGTAAATGCTGTTTTCCTCTGCAATCTCTGACCTCAAATAGGCCCTTTTCTTTCTAATCACATGCTTTACATGCTGCGAAGAATAAAATGCATTTAATTCTTTGACTCAGTCTTCCTTTATGCCTACATGAAAGACTGCAGGTGAAGTTATGTAGAAAAGAATAAAGCAAAAAGTGGTTTCATGCACATTCCTCTATTCCTAGGGGCCTTGTAAGTGTACACACAGCATGTGAGACTACCCACAGTGATAAAATTGAAGGGCTTGAAAGAAATTAAGTTCTAGAATGATAAAGAGGGAAAATAACCATATTTTATTTGCTTAGGGTGGAAGAAAATCTTTGCCTGACTGTAGGGCTGCCTCTTCAGTGTCCATTACAATAGACTGGTTCACTTGGAAGAGACCTAAAGCAATCGTCTAGTCCAACTGCCTCGACAGCATCATAGCCTTTACACCAGAGCAGTTGCATCATTTCCCTCTGACATTTGGGAAACTGCAACTCTTTTTTATGCCATTTGACAAAGCAGATTGCTGTGTATACGCCATGACTATTTGGGTTTTTCTCAGGGAACTTGCCTCCTGGCCCCTTTCCTATGTGTCTACCTGTGGCTAAATCAAAATGTTTCAGGGTTTTGGAGGAAAAATAATGACTTTTAGGCACTGCTGCTCTTCAGCACAACATGGATTGGTTGTATCTATACTGGTAAAAGAAATGTGCTCATGACCACAATCTGGAACAAAGCACTTCATACAGACTTGATGAAATATTTTTCTCTCCAAAACAGGGTGCATGCATGAAGACAGCCTACTGAGAACTGTACTTGATGCGTGGTAAGCTACTGGACTTGGAAATGCATGAAAACTGTTTCAAGGATCATTCAAATAATTCTAAAGTGTATAGTAGTATTGCTAGCACCCAGGAAAGTTTCTAGACACTGTTTAATTTACTACTAGATGTGTAACCACAGAAGACCTGTGGATTATCTGACTGTGACAACCACCCATTTGCAACCTCTATTTTCCTCTTTTACCATCAGTTTTTCTGTATAAACATCAATCTACTTCTTCCTGTTCTTCCACAAATGCTTGATGCTTTGACTCCTCTATTTCCTAATACTAATCTCTTTTTTTCCCTGAAGTGCTCTCAGTATAATTCTGTTTCTTCACTTTCTTGTCAGTCCTCTCTTTTCAGCCATATGCAACTGTTACTGCACTCCCACATATGTATGATCCTTCTCCCACTTGTATCATTCTTTTCCTCAGCCTACAAAGAAGAGGTGGTTCTTCCATTTTCATCCTTTCCATACTTGTCTTGACATTGCTGGCCATTTCTTTATCTCAGTGCTGAGCATCTGAGATGCATAACTGAGAAAATGAATATACGCGTTATAGAATTACCCTAGCTGTTTGCATCATAGAAGATAAAGGCTTCACAAGGAATGGAGAAAAATCTGATGGAAAACACTTTTCTGAGACAATGAAACAAGTCTCTTGGAAAATTATCACCTTCACTGAGCTAATGCCAAACATCCTACAGCTGTGTAGAGCTCTGCCCACCAGTCCAAGTAACATTGTTGTTGCTCTTTTCACAATGACAAAAATTATCTCCCTAGTCTATTTTTCCTTCATTTTCACAGTGAGATATCCATAGAACCATGAAATTACTTGGGTTGCAAGAGACCTTTAAGGATCACCTAACCCAACTCCCTGCCATGGCTACAGACATCTTTCACTAGACCAGGTTGCACCAAAGCCCCTTCCAACCTGACTTTTAACACTTTTAACACTTTCAGGCATGGGCCATCCACAGCTTCTCCAGGCAACCTGTTTCTGTGTCCTCACTGTAAAAATTTCTTCCTTATGTCCAATCTAAACCTAGCCTCTTCCAGTTCAAAACCATTGCCCATTGTCCTGTCGGTTGCAGACCTGACAAAAAGTTTGTTCCTACCTTTCTTGCAGGTCCCCTTCGGGTACTGGAAGGCTGCAACATGGTATCCCCAGAGCCTTCACTTCTCTGGTTTCAACAACCCCAACTCTCCCAACTTTTCCTTATCAGAGAGGTGTTTCAGCCTTCTAAATACTTTGGTGTCCCTCCTCTGGATACTCTCCAGCAGGTCCACGTCTTTCATTTACTGGGAAACCCATGTGTGGACACATACTGCATGTGTGGTGGCACCAGAGCAGAGCAGAAGGGCAGAATCTCTTCCCTTGACCTGCTGCCCACACTGCTTTGGATGCAGCCCAGGATGTGCTTGACCTCTGGGCTGGGAGTACACATGCACACCTTTGTCTTCAGGTGGAACCTAATGGGCCAGAACCGAACTTTGCACATGGAGGCATGCAATAAGCAGAGAATGGGAGACACAGAACACCAGAAAGAGGAGATTTTCCATTGCCAACGCCAATCAAGATTTCATTTGACAGGGGATATTTTGTGATATTTCAAGAATAATAAAGGTAGATCACAAGCTGGATTTTTAAACTAAAAATGAATGTGTGACATTTTTTTCACTGCACTCTATGTGTTAAAAACGCTTCAATCACCTCTGATTTATTGATTTACTTATTTTTTAGTATAGTTAGTCCTTCTGTCAAGAAAAATAATGTAACATAAACTACAATTTAAATAAAATTTAAAAGAAGATGTATTGTAATTATTGATCGAAGAATGAATCGAGGGATTAATAAAACTCAGTAACCATATATTTTCATTCTGTACCTTCAAAGCTTGCATTATTCTTGCTTTTTTTTTTTAAACATAGGATGAACCTGGACTGAAAGCCATGAAAAATTTGTAAGGTATGGAATGCTTTAAACAGCAGGAAAAATGAAAACAAATCAGATAGATGTTCATAATTTCATGATCCCTAAAAGAACCAAACAACTATTGCATATGTATTTGAAATCTGTGCTGCCTTCCTATGAGCTTAGCAAAGTTATTTCGAGTATTTATAATATAAGAATTACTGGCCTTCCTACTGCCAATGCATCCAAATCTGCTCTTATGTGATTGTCTTCTAGAATGAAATATGTTTCACTTAGGCACGTGATAAGGAGTATTTGAAGAGCTGACAAATAACTTGGAAAGATATGTTGTTTAGAAAAATAAACCTTTTCATGAATATTTTTTAGTACAAGAAATGTATAATACCTCAATGATAAGCAACCCAGTAACCAAACATAATTATTTCTCTTTATGACACACTCAGCCACCAAGACCTGAAGAGCAAGCCCCTTCCAGCCTCTGGATAGCGTTACGTGTTCAGACTGCCAAGACACAATGGCAGTTTTCATTCAAAACTCATTTCACTTAGTTTTAGGCATTACAGCAGAGAAAAAATTAGAAAACCCTGGGCGTATTCAGTCAATTCTCGACTTTTTTGTAGACATCTTGAGCTGCTTGTTAAAGCAGTCTATCTTACTGCCCTGTCAAGAAATCCCAGATGACTTTTGGCTAGATGCTTATACAAACTGCCCAAAGCTAAATCCCACACAAAGCTTAGTGAGCAAATAAGAAGTGACACTACACAAGAAGTTTTGATTTATATGTAAGTAATTTAAAGTATACATTTTTGATCAGCAGAAAGGGAGGCTTTCAAAACAGAGCCCTGACAATATCTTGAACTTTTATTTTACTTATTGTCTTTATTTCTTGTATGTTTATCCATTCATCCATTCATTTATTTTAACTGATGAAAACCTAGAGAAATCTGCATGTTGATTCTCTTCTTGTTTATTCATGATAACTTCCTGTTATTGATGTGATTTGGTGAACACTTACTTTAGTCTAAAAAGAGACTGCAAAAACCAAATGGCTATTTATATGAGCTATCAACTAGAAATCAACACAAAAATCTATCTGATCATTACCAATTCTCAGGTAGTCCTAGGCCAATGACAACAAAGGAAATTGTTCCAAACTGTTTTCAAATTACTCCCCAAGTTATACTAATTTCTACTAACAGCTGGCGTGTTTTGTTTCAGGAGAAATAATATACTCTGAAGCACAGAGAAACTTGGGGTCATCTGAGGTGCAGAATGTAGAAAGCTAGACAAAACCACCTACCAGGCTGATTCCAGTCCCATATTGACAGCAGATGTCAGTATTTCTTAAGGACTATGTGTATTAGAAAGGAAAAAGTGTCTTGAGGCTTTGAACGGGATTCTGGGTACTTGCGAAGACTCCAAGTAATCTAAATTTGTGAGGAACAGATTTTGTTGTTTTCATCATCTTATTTTTAAAATGTCTTGAAGAAGGTGTTTGCCACTGAGCCAAAAGAATTAGCAATTTAACTTACGTGGGGTCTCAATTCTGAGCAGTGCTGAGTAGCCTGAACTCAAACCTCTAGCTGGTGTTGGAGAAGAAGTTGCTCTCACACCTAAGGAACTCCCATCACAGAATAGTCAGTGGAGAAATGATCTTGAGATATGGAGGAAATGCTTGGGTCATGATTTAAAAGGCAATCTGCTAATCTCACAGTGAAATGAAAAATAATTTGTAAACTTCCAGAGTTGAATTTTTAAATAAAGAATAAATGTTGAATATAAACTTTTCAGAGAATATTATATTATTATTAAATAATTTTCAAAGATATGTATGTAGGAAGAGATATTTCCATCCAGATTATTTAATCCTTACACCATTTACTCAAACGTACATCTGTTGAACTATTTGGGACAACTCACAAGAGTAGTTGCATATAAATCACTAAAATTCTGCATAAGGATTATAGAATCTTTCCTCATATCATATAGCCTTGAGTGACAAGTTGGAAAAGGGTTCCTCCTGTACAAACCGAGGAGCTTGCACAATCCTTGACCTTATTAAAAGAAGACAAATTTATAACAGATCAGCTTTAAAGGTGCCTAGCAGCTGTTAATGCTTTATAAGACTAAGGAGTCAAGAATGACAAAACCGCATATGATGCATTGAAAGAACAGTTACAGAATGAATGTCAGAAACACTTTGCACTTTTCCAAAATGTTGTATAATTAGGAGGGTAGCTGTAGCCAAAAGCAAAGAAGATGTGGTTACCACCTTGAAGTTCCATGGTGGAGCAGGTATCTACCTGTAGCCTATGCTAGGGAGCATGTGGATGCCTGAAGGAGGCTGTGACCCCATGGGAAACTCACCCTGGACCAGGTTTACGGGCAGGACTTGTGACTCCATGGGGAATCCAAGCTGGAGCAGTTCCCGATAAACTGCAGCCCATGGGAAGGACGAGACCCGTGAACAGGGCAAGAGTGTGAGGAATCTTCCCCTGAGGAGGAAGGAGCTGCTAAGACAATGTGTGAGAAACTGATTGCAGTCCCCATTCCCCGTTCTCCTGAGCCACTGAGGGGAGGAGATAGAAAATCCAGGAGCAAAGTGGAGCCTGGGAAGAAGGGAGAGGTGGTGGGGAGGGGTTTTTTTTAAGATTTTATGTTATTTCTTATTACCCTACTCTGATCTGATTGGCAATAAATGAAACTTATTTCCCCAAGTCAATTTTGTTTTTCCCATGACAGTATTCTGTGAGTGATTTCTTGCTGCCCTTATCTTGACCCATGAACCTTTTCTTAGAATTTCTCTCTTCTGTACAGCTGAGGAGAAGTGATTCAGTGACTTTGATGGGCACCTGCCATCCAGCCAGGGTCGACCCACCACACCAGATAAAAAAACATCCTAAAATCTTCTCTCCAAAATAATTACTTTGAAAGATTAAATGAAATATAATGGTTTAGTATGCAACAGAAGAGGACAAATGANTGGGGAGGGGTTTTTTTTAAGATTTTATGTTATTTCTTATTACCCTACTCTGATCTGATTGGCAATAAATGAAACTTATTTCCCCAAGTCAATTTTGTTTTTCCCATGACAGTATTCTGTGAGTGATTTCTTGCTGCCCTTATCTTGACCCATGAACCTTTTCTTAGAATTTCTCTCTTCTGTACAGCTGAGGAGAAGTGATTCAGTGACTTTGATGGGCACCTGCCATCCAGCCAGGGTCGACCCACCACACCAGATAAAAAAACATCCTAAAATCTTCTCTCCAAAATAATTACTTTGAAAGATTAAATGAAATATAATGGTTTAGTATGCAACAGAAGAGGACAAATGAGTCTCATTTTACTATGTTTCAAAGCTGTCTAAACACCTATTGGCTAAAATTTTATCTTGAGCTATTATGTGTAAATACACAAAAAAATTTAAAAATCCAAACAAACAAACAAAAAATAAGCAAAAATAAAAGAAGAGTAATATGAAGGCATTGTTCAGTAAGGTCTGAAATGAATGCTATCAAGGGCATTCAACTGTTACGTCCTTGCTTGGTGGCTATATCCTACCCTTAATACGCAGACAAGGTAAAAAAAAATGTATTTACTAATCCTAAAATAAAATCAGTGTCTAAGTTTAGTCCTGATGAAACCCCGCTGACTGGTTCTCCTTATCAGGTGCAAAGCTGACCATGTGAGTTCCAGCGATAGGAATATTAAGGATTTTCACATTTAGATTTATTTTTAAAATGCAGCCAAATATTTCCCTATGCCTGCAGTAACCTCACCTTCATGAGCTGTACTCAGTTCTGCTTGCAAACTCTGGCTAAGATCCTGCTTCTTTTGTCTGGGAGTAGGATTAAGTCTGAAGATATTTAAGGGCAGTCCTCTAGGCACTTTTAAAGCAAGTGGTAGATAGGGGAACAGTTTTATAAACAATCCTGTTAGATGTTAATAGGATCAGAATGACTACCTCTACTATCATACTGAACATGTGCCCTCAGAGAGATTTTCTTCATCCTGTTTATACTTAGGTAAGCCCTCTGCAGGAGTTTCAAACCAACCACAACTTTAAAGTAGTATGAGTCTGCACAGGGCAAAGAGATGTTATAGCACGCACAGTTTGCAGTGAAAGACTAAGCTTTTACATAATCTCTCTGAAATTTGGTATAGGTTATGCACCATCCCACAAACCCCCCACTCCTGTTTGGAGTGAAAAGAAACAATTTTCAGAGAGCAGAGAGTTCTGAACAATTTGGGGTAATAGAGAGTTGTTGATCAAACAGTCCAACTCTTGATGTTAAATGTAAATAGACATCATGCAGTATTTTGTAAATAGGCACCATGCAGAATATTGTCTTGCTGTTGAGCTATTCTCATTACATTTCCTGAAAATAAAAATAAAATCACAGGGAGTCTATGGTACTTGTCCTAACTCTATAAGACTTCAGGTTCCATGACAGCAGCACTAAGGGATATGCATAACAGTCAGATGCTTAAACTACTTTAATGCAGGTTTTCAGGTCAGCAGCTCTAAATACTTGAATATTACGTTAGAGGGAATGAGAAACCTGTTCAAACTCTGGAATTCAGCAAGAACAAAGGACTGCCAGTATCTGTCAGTTTTTCACCCGTTTTTACTTCTAATTTAACCTTGTTAATACATTGATATTTACTTCCTTTCAGGTAGGGAGCAGTAAGATCCCTCCTGAGCCTTCTTTTCTCCAGGCTAAACTGTCCCAGCTCTCTCAGCTGCTCCTCATATGACTTGTGCTTCAGACCCTTCACCAGCTCTGTTGCCCTTCTCTGGACACACTCCAGCACCTCAATGTCCTTCTTGTACTGAAAGGCACAAGACTGAACACAGGATTCGAGGTGTGGCCTCACCAGTGCTGAGTATGTGGGACAATCACTGCCCTGGTCCTGCTGGCCACACTGCTGCTGATACACGTCGGGATGTCATCGGCCTTCTTGGCCACCCGGGCACACTGCTGGCTCATGTTCAGCTGCTGTTGACCAGCACCCTCAGGTCTTTTTCCACTGAGCAACTTTCCAGCCCCTCTTCCCCCAGCCTGTAGCACTGCCCAGGGTTGTGGTGACCCAAGTGCAGGACCTGGAACTTGGCCTTGTGGAACCTCATACAATTGGCCTCAGTCCAGTGATGCAGTCTGTCAAGATCTCTTGGTAGAACCTGCCTTCCAGCAGATCAACTCTCCCAACCAGCTTGGTGTCCTCTACAAAATGACTGAGGGTGAATTCAATCCCCTCATCCAAATCAGTGATAAAGTGGTTACACTGAACTGGCCCCAGTACTGAGCTCTCGAATCACCAGCTGACAACTGGATGCAACTCCACTCACCACCACGCCCTGGGCCTGGCCATCCAGACTGGTTTTCACCCAGCGAAAAGTGCACCTGTCTAAGCCATGGGCTACCAGCTTCTCCAGGAGAATGCTGTGTGAGACGATGTCAAAAGCTTTACTGATGTCTAGGTAGACAACGTCCACAGCCTGTCCCTCACCCGCTGAGTCATCCCGTCATAGAAGGAGATCAGGTTGGTCAAGCAAGGCTCGCCTTTCACTCCTGTGCTGACTGGGCCTGATCCCCTGGTTGTCCTTCACATGCCATGTGATGGCACTTAGGATGGATGATGTGCTCCATGAACTTTCCCTGGTATTGAGGTCAGGCTGAAAGGCCTGTGTTTCCCCCAGTCATCCTTCTGACCCTTCTTGTAGATGGGCATTACATTTGCTAATTTCCAGTCAACTGGAGACATCCAGTCAAAGCTAGGGCAAAACATCTTTGTTAATTGTCATTAATTTAAGTGATGATGATGATGATGATGATCTATCTAGAGAAAAAAGGGTTCTTGGGACATTCAAACACTGTTTGAGAGGAAAAGACATAGAGACGATATAAGCTTTACATAAGGGCATTACAGGCACACATGTTTAATAGAATATTTCAACTGTGTACATCCAAAAATTATATACAAGTTCTTAGTTTCTTTTTTTAAACATTTTGACTTAGTTTTCATATTCTTGGCAAACTGAAATCATGACATAAATGGGGTATAATTTAAAATATTATAAGAAATATTTGTAGGGTATTGGCTTCTGTAACTTCATAGCTAGGTTCCTTTAATTAAATAGAGATATGCAAAGCTTTTCACCATTATAGTTTCACAGAATTAAGAGATAGTTCTTGAGCATGCAAGAAGGATAAATTTAATTTCACAGAATTTGCTAAGCTGAACATTTCTTTGTTTGTACACCTGACAAAAATATATACGCATCTTCCAGATGGATGTTCCAGGTTTGCATCTGCTGGAATACGTTCTTCTGAAAGATACTGTCTGGGGGAGAAACGAAATTTCTTGAACTATATAAGTGTTGTGCCAATACTTCAAAACATAAGAGTGAAAGTGGTCTAGAAACACTCGTCTTCACAATATTTTCATTTATGCCTTTGCAAAAATAGATGAAAAGCAAGCACGCACCACTGGCTGTATTAAATATGTGTGAAAACACATAAAAGTAGCTACCACTACAGCTAAGACCACTGCCCGCCTACTGACTAGTTTACTTTTCTCTCTGTTCTGCCACCACTATCAATTTTTTTGCGAGTGATTACTACTATTTGCTACAACACTGAAAAATTTTATCACAGAAAGGGCTGACCCAGACTGTGTAAGGCACTAAGTATATAACTCATGCTGAGCTCTGACAGATCCAATGACTCAGGCCTGAGAAATTTTTCAGCATCTCTGAAAAATTTCCTTGTACAGCACATAGTTTCTTAATTGATCTGCTGAAGCATAAAAAAAGAAAAGCTAGATGGAAACCATCAAGGTGAATAAAAATTCTCTTTATATTAGCAAATAGAACCAGAACAAAAGGAAACACAAAATGTGTGTGAACGAATGACCTCAGTATCTATAAAGTGCACTGTATCAAGCCCGCTGACTAAACAAATAGATGAGGCTTTTTCCTAGGATTTTATCATCATTCATAGTGAATATATGCTTCAGCAGAGGCAAATCAATCCCTTTTCAGGGGGCCTGTTGAATCTAAACATTCAGAAATATGTATTGACGATATAGTGTAAAAATAGTGACTGTCCTCTGAAGAGAAACATTCTGCTGGGGAGGTAATGCATATTTCTTTGGGCAGATTCTGTCCATTAAAATATTCCATGCAGAATTTTATGCACCGTTTTTCTTCTTGGAGCTAACTTTATACCAGCAAGAAAATATACCCAGACATCTAAGGTGGAAAGCAAAAACATTTCAATTTTAAGCCTCATCACACTGCAGGAGAAATTATATAAAAATTTATTCATTTTGAGTCAATACCAGCTAATTAGCCACACAGAAATCTAATATATCAGAATTAATGAGTCTTTATATCATGCCTGTCTTCCCTGATGTCAGCATTTTTTCGAAACAAGTGAAGTATTTCCCAGTACTTTGTTTTCCCACACTCTGGGTTTCTTCAGTTATACCACATACTGAATTTCAAGAAGTACAGAAAGACTCAAGACTATGAATCTGAGCACATCTTTACAAAGAAAGCTGATTAAGAGCACTACAGAGGGAATCATTACAACTGTAACCAGCATTTGCACTGGCTGTTTTCCCCAATTCTTCTTTCAAAACTCTGTCTCGCATACTTCAACCCTTCCTTCCACACAATCACAAGTCACCACTTACCAAGAGACAATGCAGTGAAAGGCTCACTGAGAGATCCTTATTTAACTAACCAACAACCTTTTTCTTAAGGTTTCTATGAGAAACCTTTTTTGAAAATTCTCATACCTCTGAGTTCCATATTACTATATACAAGTATGCTGTTACTGCTTGAGAATTCTTACCAAAATCAACAGATGGAGAATCCAGAAGGAACAAACACCCCTCAATAACAAAACTAAACCCATAAAAAAACAACAAAATTATTCAGGAAGATATTTTTTAAATGTCTATTATCAGTTAGCATTTTCTTGGTGGCCCCTGGGCATACGACAAGCCCGAAAAATCCATTTCTGTAAAATAAATTCTATGATAATGCTCAAGGAACTTTAGAAAAAGACTCCTTCTCTGTAAGGTCTACTCTTATCACATAACAGTTGTGAGTGTACTCAATTAGTAAAATTAATAGGGAGTGCTCAGCCATCTGAGGCAGTTTCACTAACCAGTTACTTTGCCTTAAAATGAATTTTGCATTTAAAATAAAGCAGGAAGTTTGAGCTAAGTAATTTGTTCTCTTTTGATGAGTTCCCTACTCCAGCATACCCTGAAGATGGTGATCATATTTTAAAGCTGCCCTTCAATAAACTGCTCTTTTCTTAAATCTCCAGCAGTGCTTGCCCACCCCAGTTCCTGTTTTAAGTCACCATTTCACAGACTTACGAAAATGAAAAAATCTTCCTTCTCTGCCCACCTGCTTCTACCAGGAGCTGTGAATGCCTCCCACATTCCATTTTCATGCTATAATTAGAACAAATATTTTAAATACAAATATTCTCTACTTCTCCTCCTGAAGTCTTTGTTGCTCTCCTGTCACTCTCCTGTCATCCTCCTGCATCACCTAGAAAGACTTTGAGTACTGAAAACCGAGTTCTCTACTGCTTTTTATCTAGGCCTTTGATTTAGTCAGCACATATTAAACTTCTTTGTCACACATTCTTACTTGTGGGTCTCTGCAGGGCCTGTATTAAATTAATACAAAACTTCCAGAAGATCCTTTAGCTCATTCTGTGCTTCATCTTCTTGCTCTTTATTTGCATCTTTGTGAGCCCTGAAAAGCAGATATCCATATACTAATTATTCCCTTTGAAGCAGGCAATAGACACTGGGATGCATTTCAGTCTTACTCAAAAATCCCTTCTTTATTGCCTGAGAAAGAACCTCAAGCTGGAGCTGGGCCATGGAATGTCCATCACGTTTCTGTTGCTTTTAGATCATACGGCATTGCTCTGGAACGGCAGAGGCTATTGCTGAGGACTGTTCTCTGTAGAGCCCTCCTCTGCTGCCAGACCCAGAGCAGCGTTAATAGCCAAGGGTCAGAGCTACGGCCTCTCACAGGCACGTTCTTTGTTCTGCCCACCTTGGGCAGCAGAACCCAGTACTTCACCACGGGGACAGACTGAAGATGGTAGTAGCCTCTCTGGAGACAACCTGAAGTAAGCTAAAATGCACCAACAGAGCTACCAGAAATGAGCAAAGGGATAAGTTCATATTTTTCCTGTCAGTCATCTGTTTGCTTGAAAACAAGTAGCAATCCAACAGCAACATACCATGCATCCACTAAGATTCTTGCTATGTCTTCCCACTCCCATCATGATGACTTTTCTACAGACTACTCAAGTCCCACAAATCTGCCAGACTGTGAGCTAGCAATAAGATATTTTAGGACAGCTGGAACTGTTATTGTTAGGTGTGGTTTAGGCAATAAAAGCTGCTTTTTATTCCCATCATGCCTATAAATGGTTACAATCTTTAGTTTAATGTTTCTGAGACTTTGACACACTTGAAATAGGATTATTGAACATCCTGAGTTGGAAGGGACCCACAAGGATCATCAAAGTCCGACTCTTGGCCCGGCAGAGGACAGCCCCAAAAATCATGCCATGAGCCTGAGAGCATTCTCTAAAACATGTCTTGAGCTCTGTCAGTCTTGGTGAGGTGTCTGCTTCCCTGGGTAGCCTGTTCCAGTGCCCAAACACCCCAGTTATGACCCACCTTGGCTAGCTTGCTTAAAGCTACCTTTGCTGTCTCATTGATGACCTTCGGCAGCAGCATCTATTATGGGAAGAAGCATGTATTCATTAGCCATAAAATACAGAAGACAAGTAAAAACTTCCGTGTCTCTGCAGAACGAGAAAAACCTATTACCATATTAGTGAAGACCAAGCAATTGAGCTGATAGAAAAGGGAAGCAGCAATTTTGAGAGCGGCTGGTTGCTGCCAGGGACACTCATCCTGATCCACACAGAAGGGCAGAGGCCAATGGCTGTTCTCTGCCTGATTAAGAATGTGCCTGCCTAGCTTGAAGTAGATGAAGCATCTCAGGAGGCTGGTAAGTGTGCCACAGCATGTGCCTTATTTATATGTATAGGGTCTGCATTCAGTATTCAGAATTGCAGGATAGCCAATGTTAAGAACAGATAAATAGATAAAAATCTCCTGAGTGTCTGTGTGCAGCAAAGGTATTCAGAGATACCTGACCCATAGTAAATCAGATGGGTTTTCTACTGCTGCAGCAGACAGATACAGACAGAGAAAATATGCACTAGGTCTCCTGATGCCTTATATACTGCTTTCAGTCATAAGTTCATAGAGAAAGCCTTGTTTCTAAAACCCTGTCCTGCTAGTGGGGTGTTCACACAAGAAAATCTAAAGAAGACTGCTCAGAAGCACAGTACTCAGTGCAGCATTGTGATTCTGTTTGTCTAGCAGTGTACTGGCCAAAATTCCCAAGCAGAGCATTTGAGTAGGACTACAGGAGTAGTGAACAATCTTAAATCGAAGTGCCATAGATTATTACCTCAGTTCTTCAGTTAATTTCTGTTTATTCTACTGTTACTGTCTGGAATAAAACCATATTGCAAAGCTGCTAACCAGCATGTAACATTGTAATACAGGGAGCAGAAAATTTCAACAAAGTCATCATTAAAAGTTTGAGGTTTCCTGGGAAAACCTTACCACAATAGGAAAGGAAGCTTGTTCAACAAGCTTCAGCTGATAGATAAGGAAACACCACGATCATTAATTTAATGTCCTGGAAAGATGAAATGGTCAGCGATCAGAATCAGCTCTGTAACACTTGGATTCCAAAGGAGTATGACTGGTCATGTCTCCCAGTGGTTCCTTGTGGTGGTACTCTTGGTTTCACCCCAAACCTTGTGAATTAAACCAAACAAATAACAAAGTACAGCACTACAATAATATTATCATATTCAAAATATAGTTAAATTTTGACTGCTGACTGCACAGGTCTGAATGCCTATTTTAGCAGCTGGCGATGTCTAATGGATTTTGTTCTTTATTCATACTTATCTCCATAATGCCATTTTCACACTTTGGAACATTAACATATATTAAAAAATTGCACTCTGTGGGCTTAGGCATTATCACATACTTCTTCCAAAATTAGTCCAAGGCTGTACAAATAGTTTTTGCAGTACTGTAAAATAGCCCAAAAGAGGTAAATAGCTGACTCTACATGGTAATCAAGGATGTTCTGGACTAAAGGGATGTTTTCAGAGATCATAACTCTACTGCAGTCAGAAGTAAAAGAAATCTTGCCCTCTAGTTCCCCTTTACCTTTCTTATGTGCCAAAGAAATTATGTCACTAATTTCCAATTTTAAAGTTTAGACTGAGTGACAGGACATTCAAAGGCCTACTCATTAGTTCTCCTGGTGATTTAAATAATCCTTACACATCAGGGTGCATATAAAATATGTTCCTGGGATCATAGAACCCTGAAGACAAATAGCTATACAATTCCCTTATGCTGCCTTCGTACTAGTTTTCAAAAAGACAAAAACATTAAAATAAATAATGCTAGCGACATCTAAGCAGGAGACATTTAGTATAGCAAGTAAATGCATTTGCTTTTCTCCTTAGTAAATTTTTATGAGTGACTGTAAAAGGATTTCAAGAGTTTTGCTTTGAATAGGTGTCCCAATATAGCTGTCTGATAAAACCAGGATTTTGACAGGACTCCAAAATGTATCAGCCTCCACAGATGCATACAGAAGCCATTATTAATATTGTTCAACCATTCAGATCAACAAAAATGGAGACAAAAAGGTATATTTCAAGAGACAATACATGCACTCACAAGAAATTTTCTCGAAGAGCAAATTATTCAGTGGATCTAATGAAGACCATGAGGTTTTTTGGGACTGTAGTACCCATCTTGTTCAGGCAGCTGTACAACTAGGACCTCAGTTGTAGCAGATACGTGCTGTCATCTCTGGTTAGCAATGCGGCTCAGCAGCTGCATGGTTGAGGCACCTGTTCAAACACTGGAAGTATTCCTGGAGGTTTGAGCAAGCTTTAGTGATTAGGAAGAGGGTAGCAATAGTCTGGGACAGAAATGCATTATTAAGGGGCAAATGGAAAATCTAGAATGGCTATCAAAGAAGTCTTTGTGTAATTCTGAAGAAATTAATGATCTCATCCATGTCCAGTGAATTCAGTAGAAGCAGATCCAAGTTCATAAAAAAAAACATTGATAGGACTTCCTACTAAACTTTTGTGATTTCTGAAAAAAACAATAAGAATGGTCTCATCTTTTTTGCAATAGGTGAATTGGTTTACATAGTTTTCTGATCTTGCTTTGTTTTCAAGTTAATACTGTGTTTCTAATATAAATGATAATCTGAGCATTTTGTGTTTATATATATGTATAAATATATACATTATATATCTAATCCATTTTCTTTCATTTATAAAAATGAAAATCTGCCCGTTAAGCCATTGAGCTTCTGCGCAAATGCAAGAAAGTGCTTCCAGAAAACTCCTTGGTATCCTTAGTCATTGAGCTTTCTTCCATTGTTCTTTCTTCTAGGGTGTCTCATTACTTGACATTTCAGACAGTACTGCTGCCCTAAGTCAAATACAAATATGCAAATAATACAAAGGATACATTTTCTATTTTATGCTTTACTTGAGAAATAAATTATAAAATATCATTATCTGATAGATGAAGCAATGCTTCAAATGCTGCAAATGATAGATGGAGTATTTTAGATTTTAATTAAATTCAAATATCTCTGAAACAGTTTACAATTCAGATGGAGTCTTCTGGTGAAATATCCACACATTTTAGGCTAGTTGGCTTGGTACATTTATTCCTGATTCTCTGTACCATACAACAATCCAGGGGTTAATCTGCCTTGTGAAGGAGCTGGACGTACCTTTTCATTTACATGATGGATGGATACACCCCAGCAACCTGCACTGTGGTTAAGTTTATAGCCAGTGACAGCAACAGCAGCCCTGTGCTGTTTTCTCTCTAATCTTACAAGCAGTGGTCGGCACAGGTTGGTTTGTGACAAAATGGTTCACGATGGTGGTAGCAAAGGTCAACATCTGCTCCTCAGAAAAACTTTACTGATTTAAGCACTACCCTTCACAAATTGCTGGACTCCTCCTGAGCTCACCGGCAGTACACAACTCCTCAGTCCTCGTGCAAGCTGCTTTCCCAGGGCCCCTGTGTCCACTGGACCTGCAGGGGAAGATGCTGCATTTGCAGGTATAAAAATCTCTTGGGACCGTGCTGTGGTGCACAGACAGCTGTGATAGTGTGACACTTTTCTGGGCCAGGCACACACTGCCATGCCTGCACCTTCTTTATCTGTCTTAGCAGAGAAAAGCTCAGGTCCATACAGATGCTTAGAAAAAATTATTTCAATGAGCACAAACATTTCTTTTTGCAGTCCGGTCTGCACAGGCAAACTGCTGAACTTCACTCATGAATTGGAATTGGTCTGCCTCTTTTTTTTCCTTTCTAAGCATTATCCTTGCTGCCAAGGAAACCTGGTGCAGGAAGAACAGTTTGGATAGCCTACACATGGTTCCTGTTGCTAAGGAAACGCCTGATGATGCCTGTAGACCTTTGTGCAGAGCTCCTAAGTGCAGGTGTGCACTTGGAGAGCTGAGATCCACATGGGTGAAATGACTATGGAGAAATCAGAATTGCTGTTTTTCATTTAGTTTGATATCATGAAGGTCCTAAGTACTTAGTGTCTGAGATTGAGTTTCCAAAATCATGGCATTGAGATTAATCTCCTGTATTCCGTTAGCTCTGCTGCCTGCCTGTGCCTGTAATCATTTGTGCACAAAGCAAATAACCAAGTAACTCCTATAACTGCCATATCCAATTCCCTCAGTCTCATGCTCAGGTATTCTGGGGAGATAGATAGGAAGGAGACATAGAGAGATATGATCTGTTCGGAAATGCAAATGATGACTCTTCAAAAGGTTTTCGCACATCTGCCTAGCTAGTATACAAAAACTTCCTAAGAACAGTGAAAATTATATGTATTGTTAAAAACCACATGCTGGAAGAATATTAGAATAATTCTCAAGAGTCCCAGTGATATTTCAAATGCATCTATTTTGAGCTGAGATTATATATGCAAAATCAAATAACTAATCTGATGACATTTCCAGTCTCCCACAAGGACTGACACTTATCTGTTCATTATTTGACCTTCATGGGCTTCTCATCAGATATGCATGGGTGCATTTGTAAGGCCTCAGAAAACTCGCTCAATGAGACTCTTAAAAAGGGCTTGGGGTTGTTAATGTACTCTGAGTGAGAAGCAAGGGAGAAATACCAACAAGATATTCTCAAGAGGTCGAAACAACAAAAAACTTTACTGGCAGCTTCAGAAAACCGGAGGACTTTGGCAAAAGTTTAAAACACATAAAGCACTTCTCAAAGCATTAACTTTGCCCATTCAAATTAGTAGAACCCAAGCCAGTACAATTTTAAGCTACTCAAAACTCTGAGAAGAGGGAATTAGAAGAAAGAGAATGAGAGATAGACAGAAAAGCTATAGAAAAGAACAAGTCTGGTTCCAGCAGTGTTCAGCTGATAGAAATTCCAAGAGGAGGTAGGGTCAAGATGTGCTCATCACATGTCCCAGGTTAAATACCTTTTGGCTTTCCTGGGCCCTTCTCAAGTAGGACTCCCAGCCATTTGGCCATTCTGGGGCTAGAATGGAGTTCCAGAGGCAGGTGTAGAGTATTGCCTCTGGTGTGCCAGGGGCATGACAGGGCTGAGATACATCAAAGGCAAGGCCGGACCTGCCCCTTTTCCCCACACACACACTTGAAATGTTTTGAGACAGCAATCCTTCCTGTCCCTCACAGCATTCAGATATTTTACTATATTGGTACGTCTCTTACTCATTTCAGCTTACACTCCACAGAAACTGTTCACCTTGTAAACTTAGTCAGCGTTCTCATATCAAGAGAGTAAAGATTCAAAACTAATTGCTCAAATGAATTATTTTTCAGAAATAAATAAAACATTGAAGGCAAGCAACAGTTTCCTATACATAGACAAAATTTTATATGTCAATCCAGTGTGTTCAGTACACATGTTGAGCGTAACAGGTGCACAGATTCTTTAGACTTTCCTGTGGCATTATTCGCAATATATGAACTCTGGGTGTATACACTGTTGCACTGTTGCAGCTCCCTCTCTGCCTCAGTCTTTGAGGCGCTCAGTAAAAATGCTGAGAGGTGTACAAGACACTGTGCTCCACGTCTTGTGGGTCTGGCCAAATAAAAAGAAGATGCATAAATTAATGACTCATATGGAGAGTTTTATGAGCTTGGGATTATACTGACAGCAAAATAGGAAGCAGCAGCTGGAAATTAACTGAAAGCCCAACTTTTATCTTTCTTATTAAAAATCTAGTTAAGGTTGCAATAGTAGAATATTGCTATTCTTTATTACATTTCCAGATACCAAAATACTGACCATATCACGATGAAAATAATTCAGTTCATCTACATGCTCAGCATCTCTCTCCATGCCCAGCAGCAGTCTTGCTGTTCCATGGCCTGCACACATGAACTAATCACAGGGCAGGATCTCTCTCAATTTTCTGTTATACCACCCTAAATTTTAAGGTTCTCATGATAAGATATCAGGAGGAACTGTAACAGTCCAGTAAAAACACGTCACAGAAATTAATCCAAAATTTCCAAGAAGAAAGGGAAAAAAAGGTTTGTCAAAAGCGAAGCCCAGCTTGTCTGGACATTTGTAAGTAGAGAATCCTGACCCACATTGCATAGCAGTGAGATGTTACCTTTAGGAGAGAAAGGGCTAGATGCAGTTCAAATAAGAGCTGAGATACCTGTGTTTTCCCCCTGTATTTCCATTCCTACTTCTCTTTAAACCAAATGTAACTACCAGTCCATAGAGTTAGATGTGCAATACCAAATAATGGATCATGTGACTAACACAATACAAAGACAGGGCATACTGAGATTTGGGATGGCACCAGGAACATTATTATGCTCCTGGTGGTGTTCCCTGTCTGACAGTATGATGGATACAGGGACCAAGTAAGACTCATTAGAGTGAAAAATTGCTAAATACCAGAATAAAGCAAAGTGTAATGAAAAAGATACACGTCTGCTTAAATATGTTTTGTTTTTGTTTTCCACTATTTCAAACCTCCCCCACTGACTTCAGTGTTAAATCCCACGCTATCTGTAAAAAGAACCCTCTTGTCCTGATGAAGGATGCTTTCCAGAAAAAGATATCTCGTATGACCAGTGTACTCACAGCAAGCCTGTGGAGAAGTGGCAACGTAGCAAGCACTGGTCAGCCAGGTTTAGGGGCCACACACCTACCGTAAAGGCCAGGAAGACTCTGGGAAAGCTGTTGTCATCTCCGCCTTCAGAAATCACTCAGACAACTATGCTGACAGTCTGAGTCTGATGGGGGAGACTTTTGTTCAGTTAGTCATTGATTTCTAATTAGCCAGCACTGTGAAATCATAGCAATGCCACTCTTTCTAACCCCTGGTGACCTGAGAGGTCCCAAAAATGCAGTTTCCCACAGCTGTGAATTCATAGGTTTGGAATCTGGCTGGAATTTATAAACAATGAATATTAAATGCTCTTTTTGCTATGGTACAATGATTTCTAACACATGGATAAATTTCTCTGTGTTTCTTTAGTGGTTTATCCCAAAATTTCTTGTTTTCATGAATTAACAGAAATGGTCATTCTACTCATCTACAAAAAATGATTTTTAGTTTGCATGCGCACATCCAAAATAAAGCTTCATTTCCATTTTAGAACTAGGATGTGTTGATTCAACAGCTGCAGAGAAAAACAAAATTATAACTTGGGAATATTAAAACAGGTGTTTCAGAACTCCCCTGGTTAAAGGTAAATGATAGTTATCTAAAATTATGATTAGCTATGCACAGTTTATGTTAGAACATGATTAGCAAGCAGTAAAACCAGATCCTGTAATAGCAAAGGGGAAGTATTTTTCTCTAACAAAACCAAACTACAGTTTTGAATGGGAAAGAAAGAGATAATACTGTGGTTGAAATTGAAACAAAAATGAGAAAAATGTTTGACTAGCTCATGATGATTTTCTTCACACGATTTCAATTCATTTAATATTTGAATTTTCAGGGACCTAAAGAGTATTTGCATTCAAGCACTGGTAAATGTGAAGCTGCTTTTATACAACAATCAATTTACTCTTCTTGAAAAATGTCCTGAAAGTGCAGATGAAACACACATTAGCAGAGTTGAAGGTACAGAGAGAACCACATGTCCCAGAGGCCGGTGGTCAAGGATCCCTCTCTTGACAAAGAATAATCTTACCACACAAATACGAGGTTACTTACATTTTCTTCAGTAATCTCATCCCACTGATACAGAAATAGCACCTATCCTAATCTCTCAAGCTCTGAGAAGTTCACAGAATCTCGGAATGGATGGGGTTGGAAGGAGACTCTAGAGGTCATCCGGTCCAACCCACCTGCTTGAACAGGGCCACTTGGCCCAGGACCATGTCTGGATGGTTGCTAGATAGCCCCAAGGAGGGAGACTCCAAAACGTCTCTCGGTAAGCTGCGTCAGTGTTTGATCAACCTCACAATAAAAAAGTAACAGACAAAGCTTTGTTACTTAAGTACGTTTTTATGCTCCACGCAACAGAGCAGACTGGGCTCCATCTGATGAGAAGCAACCTTGAAGAGAAAGACCTGGGGTTACTTGCAGAAACTTGAATCAAAATAATGATGTCCTTTCTCCTGCAAGGACTCATTTTCACTGCAAACCAACAGAAATAAAAACTTCAGTGAGGTTAAAAATTTCAGTCAGATTTTTTCATTCTCAAATACTTTTGCATTTGGAAACACTTAAATGTGTACAAAATCTGTGGAAATGTTAGTTTAAAAGTTTGATTCATTTTATTTAGTTTTTATGGGCTGTTGACAGGCTTTTGTCCACCCTCACGAAGCAGAGGGAAGTAGGAATCTTCTTGTGCTGAAACTGTAAGGATTGCAACCGCCAGAGCAGACAGCAGACAAAACCAACTAGGAATTAGGTGATAAGAAGAAAAAAGCTAAGAATACCAGATTTGGTTATGTTTAGAAAAGTGCAGACATATCTTGCTGTCAAGATTTCTGAAAGTGCATCAGTGTTTGCACAAGTAAGATATAAGGTTTCTCACATCTCTTCAGGGACAATGACGATAAGAGCTATAGAATAAAAGATAATGTGTTGCCTCAACTTTTATCTCCATTTCTATCTATTTTTTTGAATTTTTTTTTGCTTTGACATTACATCCACCATGAGTGAGAGTTAGTCCTACAGTTAGTTCTACTTGTGAAATTTGCCTTATGTCAGCACTTCTGTTTGAGAACACACTTCAAAACTGCACCCAGCTGGTTTTACTTGGAGGATTTGACTTCCCTCCCACTGGCATATAACCACCAATTCAGATATAATGACTATGCAGCTACCCTATTTTCTGTACCACTGCAAGTTGTCCTTAAGTAGTAATCCAAGCATCCTTGACAGAGGTCACAGTTAAGACACCTGTTTTCAAGGGATCACAGTGGTGGGAAACTTCCTCTGTTTTTGGAAACCCTCAGCATTTCCTAAATATGCTACACTCCGTCTCTGTAGATGCACAGTTCTGAACAGTGAGATGATGACAACCAAATTATGGCAATGTTTCCTGGAAGTGATTGAAATGTATTTATTTCACTAATTCATGATTGTCTTTGTGTACTGGATTTGACCTTGACTTGCTGCCAGACACCCATCCAGTCACTATATCCCTCTCCCTGCTCAACAGGATGGAGGAGAGAAAACAAGATAAAAAAATCTCGTGGGTTGAGATAAAGACAGAGAGATCACTTAATAATTACCATCATGGGCAAAACAGACTCAGCTTGAGGAAGATTAATTTAATTTATTGCCAATTAAAAACAGTGTAGGATAGTGGAAAGCAAAGAAAACTAAAAAATCTTCCCCCTAGCCCCCACTTCTTCTCAGGCTCAACTTCACTCCTTTGTTTCTCAACTCTTCCACGCACTACACTGAGTGGCACAGTGGGATGAGGAAGGGGGGGTTGTGGTCCCAGCATCTCCTCTCTGTTGTTCTTGTCTTATATTTTTCCCCCGCTCCAGTGGGAGGTCCTTCCCACTGGAGACAGTCCTTCACATATTGCTCTAGTGTGGGTTCCCCATGGACTACAGATCATGACAGAAAAACCTGTTTCTCTGTGGGCTCTTCTCTACATTCCTCCATACTCTCTTCATGGGATGCACCATTTTTCAGGGCATATCCACCTGCTGCAGCATGTGGTCCTCCATGGACTGCAGCGTGGTCATCTCCTCCAACGTTGTGCTCCAAAGGCTGTGGAGTAATCTCTGCTCTGGTGTCTCGAGCAGACACTGCTCCTTCTCCTTCTCTGACCTCGGCATCTGTAGGGTTCTTTCTCTCATATTTTTCTCACTCCTCTCTCACAGATGCTACGCAGAGTTTTTACCCTTTCTTAAATATGTTTTTGCAGCAGCACCACCAACCTAACTGATGGGTTCAGCCGTGTCCTGTGGTGGGTGAGATGGAGTGGGCTGGCACTGGCTGTGACCAACAGGGGCCCTGGTCTATTCTCACAGGGGACTACCCCTGCAATCCCCCAGCTACCGAAACCTTGCCACATAAGCCAAATGCTCTGTGACAGTCTCTCTGCTATAACAGATATATTCACTCTTCATGTCACCTGACTTAAGCCCTTCCTTCTCACCTCATTTTCATGAACATGGAAATACACGCAAAGTCAAAAACATCCTACCGTAAGCTTCTGCACTACAGTGAAGCATATCTAGCACACATAATAATTTTATTAATACCTGTGTGAAATTCTTTTAGATTGTTACTTATAATTTCAAGAATTTGTCCAGCAGCTTTTCATGAACTGCTTGCATCATCCATATTTTTGAAGTGTTCTCAGTTTCAGCAATGAAAAATGTTACACTTGATATGCGAAGTTTGGCTGACAGAGGAGAATCAAAATCCATGCCTGTCACAATGTGAGAATTCTGCCTGTTTATCATCCACAGTTTGGATAAGAAGGCAGGTGATGGAAGATTGGCAAGTGACAAAGTTAAGAAATAAATCAAAAAAACCTTCAATTTGGAAGAATCAGAACCAGAAGGAAGAGTTTATTTTTTCTCTTACATGCTATCTGTGGGACTCTAAGAGCAGCAGGGTGAAAAACCCAATGTTATTCTTGAAACAGAAAAGCCATGATGACTCCAGCTGCAGGGAAGGTTTCATCTAGTTGACACCTTAACAGATATGAGGTATTTTAACTCTAAGTTACAAATCTGCCAGAGCCCCAGCTCTATTAGTTCCAGTGGCAATAGAGATAGCTGTTTTTCTCTGTGAATCTAAGTTTCACATTCTTCTTTATTCCAGGAACCAGATCCTTTATAATCGAAGGCTACCTGAAGTTAAAGTCATGAGAAATATATTTCAAACAAGAATGACAGTAAATGTTCTCAAGAATATCAGTCTTAGTGGAACAAGCTGGCAAAAGAAGGGAGTTTCTGCTGGTGTCCCATTATGGAAAAGTTGTGCAAGCCTGGCATCAGGGGTCACACAGGTAGAAAAGCTCTGCATAACAATTTTATATGAAGCCGGGCTTCTTTGGATCTGAGTCTCACAGCACCACCTGCAAATGTGATACAAATGAAACCCGTAAAATGTATGGTGTGCTGTGGAAGAAATACTCCAGCTGTGCCCCCTTGGTGACACAGGGAGAGGCACATACACACTCACATCCAGACGTGCAGCATAGGATATCACTGAACTGCACTGGAACAGGGAGTACAGACCCCAGTGACATCACATATACCAAGAGAGGCATAGTCACAGAGGCCAAAGGGAACAAGTTTTCCCTTTAACACCTCAGTTTACCTCAAAGCCTTTTTCATCTCTGGGACAGTGGCAACCTCTGTAACAGTGGTGTGTGTTAGTCTGGCCTTTCTCCACACCCATGGATACAGTGTTCTGCCAGGCCCAATTTTAAATGAGGAATTGCTACTGTCTCTGAAGGAAGGGAGGATTGCAAGGAAGACATCTCTGTGCCCAGTTCATACTACTCCTTCCCAAAGCACTCCTAGAATATCATGTAATGCCTTTTTTTTTTTTCCCCATATATTTTATAGTCTTTTAAAAAGATTTGCATTGCAATATCAGCATCAGTAATCTGTTAGGTAGGATAATCTATGAGATAAAATGAAACAGAAGCACTGTTACAAAATAAGTGCTGTCTGGCATTTTGCCCTCTCTAAAATACAGTTTTCCAGAGACACCAGCTTAGCTGACGGGTTCAGCTGTGCCCTGAAGTGGGTCTCTTTAGGAGACATCTGCACTCAGCCATGTCTGTCAAGTGGCAATCCCTGGCCACTCCTTGCACGTCTGTTTTCCCGACCTGCTACCAAAGCCTTGCCACCAACACCTTACAAGAATGGAAATAGAAGATCGGCATGTGTTATACGCTGGACAAACCAGAAATATTGCAGTGAGAGAAAATCCCAGGATTGTCCTCCATCCTCCCATGAAGCACCCTGAACCTCTTTCTCCCTCTTCTCTTAAACTCATGGATTGTGTCCTGCTCTGTACTCTCCTCTCAAATCAGACACCTTACATGCCACCTACCTTTTCTTCCCATTTGATCTACCTCATTTAAGAACATTCAATCAAAATTTCTTGTCACTGTGCTTATCTTTCGGTAACTCTAAAAATTTGGGAATCAAATTATTTTTTAAAAAGGCAAGAATGGTGAAAGATAATTGCATGCACTTACTGAAAAAAAGAAATGGAGGTTAAGCAATAGGGTCAAGCTTCATTTCCTTTTTAGCTTTTCTTCTTTTTAAAAACTTCCTAAATGCCTTTGATGCATTCAGGATTGAGAAAACAAAAAATGAATGAGTTGCTTTAGGTACCTAAAAAATCCAGCATGCAGAAACTCAGTCAAATTATAAAAGTCAGATGATAAAATCCTAATTATTTTTCTTGTCTTGTTATGAATAAAACAAGATTTCACACAGTGACCTCACTGAAAAGGTAAGATTTAGTTCAGTAGTTTTATTTTGAATTCTTTGTTTAAAATAATTTCTGAAACTTGTTTTTCTTCTTTTAGTGTCAGTTCGTCTTTACATAAAACTTAGGAAGAAACTTTCCATGAAGAATAAACTAGTCAGAGAAATGACAGGCGTCTACTTATACAGTCTGTCAGCATTTATGTTGGAAGTGAACACATAGAAGCAGTAAATCTCACCTGTAAAGTCATAGTTACAGAACTAAATACTGTTCCTAACTGGTGCAACTAGATGCTGAAAATATGTTTTTGCAGCTTTCCTTTCTATTTCTAATGCAGGATATTTGCTAAAATATGCTATGCTGAAAAATCAGTGTCCTTATTTTTCAGCTGAAAATTCCAGTAATAGCCAGGCTAGTATTACCACTGAAATAGAAGTTGATATAAAACATCTTTATTTATCTTTGTTTAGATTTTCATCATCACAATGTCATTTCTCTAGATATATTAAGAAGGAAAGAATTTCTGCACTCACAGTGAGTAAAACGCTTTTGCAAATACAGCACAGTCAGTTATAGCACTGCTTTGCCTTTGGGGCTCTACTCTCACATTCCTATTCTCTCCATTTAACGTATATGGCATAACCTCATAAAGATTTTTACAGTTTCCCAATGCACTTTTTCATCATCTAAGACAGTCTGGTTGAAACAATCCATATTTTGTTTCTGGTGAAGTTACCACATCATGTTACAGGGAAATCAAGGCAGAGGATGGCTGTTGAGAGGTCCTCTTCCCAGAAGAACTAGAAAAGGGATCAGGAACTAGTGATGGTAGGAGGTGATGAAATGGTAGCTGATGCTGTTAGGAGACACACAGACTAGAAAGGAAGGATGATGGACATGACCTGGAGCATGGACAAATATGCAGATTTTACTTCGGGTACTGTAATGTGAAAGGTTTTTGCATTACTGGGTTCACACCTTTGTGAGAAAAAGGCAAAATAAGATTTTCTTTATTGTTGCTGCTGCTTATGCAACAGGAAGATGTCACCTCCTGTTTGCTTATTTCAGTACCTAAGGCGCTTTCTGGGCCGGAAGCACTGAACTATTTCTGTCCTGTCTATCTCAAGTGCTGTGAAATGAATGTTTCTGTAAGATAAGCCACCTGCAGCTATCAGTGGTAATACACTGCAGAGAGCAAGCAGCCAAGACAATACTGCAGCACCCAGCTAGCACAAACCCCACCCACACCCTTGCTCAGTGCTAATGCAAGCACGACATTTGTGTCACACCACTCCTGAAGCCCCTGAATTACTACTGATTCCAAGGCAGCACTTAACTTTTAGGTAATTCACAAGTGGAGACCATGTCATGAGATATTAAGGGTATGTGTACACAACAAATTAAACATAGTCAAAACAGATTCCAGTAGTAAAAAAAAAAGTTAACTGCCCCTCAGAAATTGTTCCTCATCTGCTCTAACTCCTGGCTATTCCCAGGTATTCTCTGAGAGAGCTGAGAGGGCTTCATAAGAATGGGTCCTTGCTTCAATGCAGGACTCCATTAATTTAGCTGGAATTCTGCATGACAATAAATTATGAGCACTGCAGGTGCAGTGAGAGAGTTGGGACCAAGCTGAGAGCAAAAACAAAATGCCAGTGAGAGATGAAAAGAGATTATAGACAGCTATTGCCAATGAGGAACGTTTTTTGTTAGAAGGCCCCACTAAAGACACCTGCAAAAAATTGTTTCCAGCAGGACTTTTGGTGTGGCCAAAATTCCAGTTAACATCTGTAAGTTAGGTAATTTTTTTTTTTTTAAGGAAATAGCAAGCCCAAAATCACATATGGGCTTTTAACCTGATCATGGGAAAATACTTTGTGGGCTTTTTAAGTCTTTTATTGTTCTGCAGTATGTATGCACTGTTGCAGAGAACTTGTCTTGAACTCTTAATGTATTAGGTCCTAGAGGTTACATTTTCTTAATGTACTCTGTTTTCCAGTCATCTCTTCAATTAAACACTATTCTGTGGGATGAAAAAAGATGTGCTGGAGAAATAACAAATCTACTTTCGAGTGTAGTTAGTAGTGCGAATTTTCAGCTTTTGCTGAAGAAAAAATAATTACAATGTTAAACAAACTATGGTGCTGATAAAGCTACAGTCATTCACAATAGTGACTAATTTTGATCCTACACTTTGAGCTACATTTTGAAGTGATCATTAATCAGGGGTGATCAGAAGCTGATGGAATTAACTTCTGATATTTAAATAAATTAGATTTAGTAAAAAAAAAATCTCTTTTCACAGTCAAGACCCCAAAACTGGCCCAAGAAAAAACCCATACAATTTCAATAATAAAGATCAACACTATGGTTACCCATTAATAGAGAAATTATGGTTTTTAAGATATAAAATTGAGTTATTACTTATAACAAAGATATAACTTGCATACAACAATATAGCTTCTATAATGCTGCTTCCAGCTGAAAGTGACTCCTGAGAATTTAAAGAGAAAATATATATATATGTTGCAGAGCAGATCCTGTAGAAGGCAGTATCTCAAAAAGAGCCATAAATGTAAAAGAAAGCCTAAAAAGATTGAAACAAAAGGCCCACAAAGAAAATTACACTAGGTTAGGTGCCTAAAAAAAGGCCTAAAACACGAGGGCACTTTGGAAGTGCTTAACTTTCTTCATGGACTGGCAAAAGTATTTCAGCACCTGTTGCCCGCCGGCCGTCCACTGCTAGCAATTAATTACATTTAGATGAAATCATACATTCTTTAGAGACCTCAGTTTCTTACAAACACAACCAAAAAAATTAAAGCATCATTTCAACACTGACAAATACAGACCGTTCACACACACTCCCCCCCAATCCCTTCACCACAGTTGCAAATAAAATTCCTAAGAACGATTTTGCCCTCTAGCATTGTTCAGTCCGTGTTTTGCCCATTACCTTTCCCAATTACTATCCTTATATTGAATTCCAAAGAGTTCCCTATTGTGCAACACAAAGAACTGTGGCGGGTTGACCTTGGCAAGAGCTCATCAAGCTGCTCTGTCATTCCCCTTCCATCAACAGGATGGGGGGAAAATAAGACCCAAAAACTCATGGGTCAAGATAGGGACAGGAAGGTCACTCAGCAATTACCGTCATGGGCAAAACAGACTCAGCTTGGAGAAATTAATTTAGTTGATTGCCAAGCAAACAGAACAGGATAATGAGAAATAAGAATAATTGTAAAATATCGTCCCTCCTCCACTTGCCTGGTCCCAGGTTCAACTCCATTCCTAATTCTTCTACCTTCTCCATGTGAGAAGTGCAGGGGCACAGAAAATGGGAATTGTGGTCAGTTTGTAACACTTCGTGTCTGCTGTTTCTTCCTCCTCCCACTCTTTCCCTGATTTCATGGGAAACAGTCCTATGAACTCATCCAGTGTGAGTTCTTCCCACAGGATGCAGTTCTTCATGAACTGCTCCAGTATGGGTCCCTTCCACAGGGTGCAGTCCTTCAGGAACAGCTGCTCCAGCATGGACTCCGCTCTCCACTGGTCAACAGATCCTGCCAGGAGCCTTCTCCAGTGCAGGCTCTGACAAGCTGCAGTTTCTTTTAGGACAGATCCACATGCACTGGTACAGGATCTTCCACGGACTGCAGAGGCACAGCTGCCTCACCATGGTCTTCACCATGGTCTGCAGGGGAGTCTCTGCTCTGGCGCCTGATGCACGTCCTCCTTCTCCTTTTGTGGAGTTGTTTATTTCACATTTTCTAGCTCCTCTCTTCCAGAATTTTTCATCCTCTCTTAAATACGTTATCACATACAAGGTTCTGCCAACATCGCTGACGGACGCGGCCCTGGCCAGCAGTGGGTCCGTCTTGGAGCCTCTGGTGTCTTCTCACAGGAGCCACCCCTGCAGCACCACCCACCAAAACCTTGCCACGTAAGTGCAATTCAGTCACATCAGTGCTTGCTGCACATCCTGGGGCAAGGTAAACCAAGGTAAGGAATAGCTTTAAAATATGCAGCTTGTCTGGGGGCCGTTAGTAAGTTTACTTATGAATTTAGAAAAAGCCATCTTTTAGTGGTCCAAAAGTGAGGCTCTAAACCTTCTTTTCCTCAAGTGTAATGCAAAGCTCTTAACATAGCTTGTTGTAAACAGAACATTATACATCTATAGTAGTTTGTTCAGTTTGTCTATGAGACAGGGTTGAACTTGGTGACTCAGAAGTTGCTGTGAAATTTCTGTGCTTTTATATCTGCTGATGGCAATAGGCTAATGATAAAACCTGAGTTAAAAGCAGTACGCTTTCACTAGAAAACAAAAGGAGAGAATTTCATTCATATTCATCTTTCTAAAGAAGAAAGCTCTGCTTTGCACAGCTGAACCAACATTTTAAAAATAAATTAAGTACCTACCCACAGAAGACAAGATATTTCTAGAGATTTCTTCTTAATAGGCATTTTAATTAAATTTCAGCACCCACATGATATCAGTGCTCACAAGGGAGCCTGGTGTACAAAAGAAAGAGGTTGCTGTCCATCATTCAGTCATCTTCACTATTTAAATACATGTGGAAACTTAAATGATTCTTAACAAAAAGAATATGACATTTCCAAGTATACACTTGCATGAAGTACTGGAGAGGAAGAAATTTCTTCCATGATGTATTTGAGGTGCCAGGATGCTGTTTATTCCTTTTTCACTAATCCATCATATAAAGAAAGATGATGTTGAAATTTATTCATAATTATAAGATTTTCTTTTGGATCATGACCCATGTTCACTTCTCTCTTTTCCTAATTTTCTAAGGATGATCACATTCACCAGAAGAGTACAAGTTTATGGTATGGTCCTCTCCCATGACTCTGTCCTCTCCTACTGTTATTTTCAACATGACAAATGTCTTGCTTTTCCTCAGAATAAAAATATATTGTATAAACTCAAGTGATTTAGACATTAATAAAAATACCAGGGTCCAAAAGATCTTCTCTGATAAAATATTTAATCTTAGTACTTTTGATAGAAGCTAATTTTGCTGAAACTGTGAGTGAGAATAATTAGAAGACACTGGAATAAAGAAGGTTTCGAGCAGAAATGCTCATTAAAAAAAAAAAAGGAGACGCAATGAAAAGGAAGATTATGCACTGAACATTAAATATCATAGCATCATAGAATCCTTTGGGTTGGCAAAAACCTTTAAGATCATCAAGTCCAGCTGTTAACCCAGCACTTTCAAGTGAACGAAATGTGAAATCAAATGTTTAATTGAACAAAACATTTGATTTTGTTCTTCTGTCTTCTTTTATTTCTAAAAAAGATAATCAGTATTTTATTTGCTTCATCAAATCCATTTTTAGGAAGTCCTGACATGATGAAATTGCCTTTAAGTATTAAACTCCTGATCTATAGCATTTCATAGCAAAGAACTTACAGTTCTTCGGGCAGTTGAGAGAAAGAGGGAATTCTGTCTTACTGTAATTCATATTTACGCTGTCTTGAGTATATCCTAAAAAAAAAAATCTGGATTAAAAAAATAATCTAGATAATGATGGAGTTAATTATATGGTTATACACTTAGCTAAGGTAAAATAACAGCCTTCAGTTCACAGCATATGAGAATGTGACAAATTATTCATAAAAAAAGTCCTTCTTAGGCTATCTATTCATTAGTCAGAAAAATCTGTAAACAAAGCGTTGCTTAATGCAACAAATATGCATCTTGTGCTGTCTTGTGTTTGAGGTATAGTTTATGCAGGCTGAATTGAAAAATTACAAATCCATCTTTCATAATATGCATTCCCCCCTCGTAGACTCAATTTTTTTGCTCAAAAGCTCACAAGGCTGATAAATTAGACCCTTTGATACTGAGGATATGGAGTTAAGAAACATTCAAGTTTAGAATGTATTTAAGAGAGCCTGTAGCAACAAAGACAGACAAAAGACTGCAAAATAGACATAAGGCAGTACTAGGCCCACATGCAGTCCGGGGATTGGGACTATTTTCAGTCACTCATATTCTTGCTCCTCTTTGCTGGCACAGCCACAGCACAGAGCCCCAAGCCCAGCACCAGTTTGGAGACAAATGGTACCCCAGGCTTGTACAACACCTATGGACGCTACAGTTCCAGATAAGAAATCATGAAGTAGGAGTCTGATATAATGCTGGTGTTTACCATGCAGGGGTCTATCTCTGAAGTAATACAGTCATGCTGGCAGTAGAGAGAAGTAAGTCCTAGCATGGCATTATTAACCTCTTCCTAAAGCAGACATTTGAAGTAGGCCAGGCGAACCACTTCTAAGAACGGCCTGTTTTTCTCAAGTATGGGATATTGATGAGAGGATTGGCCCGTGTGTAGATCTCTGCAACTAAAATAGGAGGAATAGATCACAGATTTCACTCAGTATTGTATATCACACTCACAGTATGATATTGGAATTATAAGTATTTCTCTGAAGCCTAACAACCCAAGTTGGGACATTGCATATAATGTAGCTATAAAATACTATCTGAAGACATCTCTATATCATCAGCACATCAGATACATAGAAGACTCTACCTCCCTAATTTAACATATTGAAAAATAAATCTAAGGAATTCTCTAGTTATCCAAAATTAAAGTAGAGGCAAAGAACTTAGGTTATCTAATCAAAGAAGTAGGTCAACATATTCCCTAAATTAAAAGTAGAAAATAAAACATAATGAGACCAGCCAACTAGAATAAACCTGATTTTCCTTACAGTTTCGTAAATTATGGAAATTAAGGAAAGAACAGAGAATCACTGGAAAGTTACAGCTCTCTCCAAGATGTATCAATCATTGTCACTTCTCACAAGCATAACACTGCTTCCCTTTTGGGCTGCAAATTAAGAAAACGAATATAGAAACATGAATTTTGAATAAATTAATCTAGTTTGATGAAGAACCCCTTTTCTCCAGCTAAGAAAAGGAAAGTCTTCACAAAATGCTCTTCATTACTATTATCAGTCCAATTCTGCTTGCCTTTCTGATGGCAACAGGTCAGTTTCATGGCTTTGAAAGATTCACCTGTAATGACCCAGAACTAAAATAGGCATCAGCAGTCACTCAGCAGACAATGAGCAGGTGGAAGATGATTTTATGGTTCAGACTCAGATCCTATAAAATGATCCTTAATATCCTCTAAACTGCCTGAAAACGGCCCATAGAAGTGTTTGGAAAGAGATTAGGGAGGATAGATACTTGCAGGATACCACCTGATTTATCCATGAAGGGACTTTTGTAAAGGCATTCCAAGAGCTGGAGAAGGTAGGCAGACAAGGAGTTTAGACTGAGAGTCAAAAGAGAGGCTCAGCAATATGATGTACAGTTCCAGAATAATACCCAACATCCACAGAAAACTCTGTTACTCATCTAACTCTACTGTCCATCTGTGACTGAATCAACTTTAATAATTACTGGTTTGCACTGAAATATTCTCAAGCATATTTAATTTACTCCTGTGGACATAATCTGTGACTGTATCTAGGTGAGTCCCTTCATTCTCTGCACTTCATTTTTTTGATGTCAGTGCCTTACTCAGAAACTGCAGAGATGTTGCCTCATACATATGCCTTTACATAAAGGCAACCCTGGACACATACTTTGGATAAATCTAGTGATCACTGAAATAAATTTGTAAATTATTTCATAACCTGTACATTATTATGTGAATAATTTTTAAAAAAAAAGTAGAAGTGGCCAGTTTAGAACAATGCTGTTCTAACTTGTAAATGTAAAATGTAAAAGATTATACTGGATGTTTTCTTTGGAAAGGATTTTTTTGGAGGAAAAACGGACTAGAAAAATAACACTTTCTGTATACTCTGCACCCACTGCCTAAAAAAAAAGAGAGTAAAAATTCTGATCTGAGAGGAGTTGTAATTTTCATACTCTTAGTCACTTGATTCACACGAGCAATGACCTCTCTACATGATTTTCTGTACTATATGACTCAGCTGTAGAACAGCGTCAGTTCCTGCAGGAGATTTCCAAGCCAGCTATCTGTATGGACTCCCTGTCTTCCTTCACTGCTAATAATGGGTTCTCAGGTATCTACCTTTTCACAGTAATTCGATTTTTCTGTTTTAAATCAGAATATAATCCGCAAAAGATTTTAAAAAATAACTTTTCAGAACATTTTGCAGACTAACAATTTGCTATAGTCATAATTGAAAGGGGTCAGCAGGTAAAAGTAGCTGCTGTGTTCTGCAGTTTGCATGGTGCTATTTCAGAAGAAAAATCTGAGGTGTAATATTTCTAATGTATGCAATGCATTTTTTGGGAAAATATATCTCAAATTTATACATGGGAGAAAGCAGCTGCTGTGTGGCTGTGATTGACCAGCCTATTCCAACACCAGGGAGAACGAAGGGTAATGTTTTTAGATAAGACAGCTGCATAGTTGGATCATCAGGTTCCCTGAGATAATTAACACACAGTTACGTCTTCCCGAGCTACCCAGACCAGTGTGCCAGGGCTGGGAGGACATGTACATGCCTCAGCCCAACATAAAGTATGAAATCTGGTCAACTACTAGAACAAAATTGGAAGACAGCTCGATCTGGCTTTAATCCATGCATGCTTTTCTAGGGACTGGGGATGCTCTGCAATCCTGACAATGAGCACACAGAGACCAGTAATGAGAAACATGTTTGTTCTGTGATTCAACCAGTATGCAAGTGCTATATTATTTTTCTATTATGATTTCAGTATGTTGCTGCAGCACTCTGTTAAATCAAAATCACAAATACACCAAATTAGCAGATTTGATAATAAACATTGAACCCTCCTTCTGGTCAGAGATTATTGAACTCTGAGAGGGACAAATGTGGAAATGCTTTTCTCAAGCTACGATCGAGATAAAAGTTAGATCTACTGTTGAAGTGGGTCAAATGAAATTTCAAATAATATGGTCAGAATTGAGAACTTACAGAAAGCAAGGTAAGAAACATACAGTACATGCCTGGTTCTCATCCCATATTTTAAGCTACAAAATGGATCAAGCCTGTCCCTGAATTCTAGGAACATTCCCATGCTCCACTCTTTCATTGCTTAACTGTAGACTGGCAGGGATACCCCCACAGAGTCACTCCTAGAAATGTAGACTAATAATATGATCCTATAAAAAATCCCATGGCAAGTTTGTCAACAATGATATTATAGAGGAAGAAAAAAGAAAAAAGAAGGAAAAGAAAGAAAAAAGGAAAAAATGGAAAAAAAACAGAATAGAAGAAAGAGTTACAGATAGGGACAATGCATACTCGTCTCTGTAAATCAATGTGATAACATGGACCACAATATAAAAATAGCTTGTTTTCAAAGCATAAAAAACATGCTTACAAGAATACTTTGGAGTGACGTGTCGGAGAAAATCAGTCACTGGGCAGTTAGTTTCTGGGTTTCTTTAGCTAGGTGTATACATTTTCTATATAGATTAAGGGTTTTTTCTCTTAGGGGTGTCAGGTTTTACAGTGGTTTTTAATTAAGAACTTGTTAGTCACTTCCCACTGTCAGTCACTTCCCTTTGTAAAAGTGCAAAGCAAAAGCAAAAATAAACTTGAAGTTCTTTCATTCACAGTCTTGGACACCAAAGCTGGTGTATGAAGCCAGCTGAATTTATTGCATGCAGCACATCTCTTCCCACACTTCAGTGAGTGAGCAAGCCACAGTGCAAACAGGGTGACTCATTAGTGAAATCAGCAAACTAAAGCACACTTTGACCAGATGAAATTAATGAGAGAGAAACCCATCTCAGTAATGAAGAAAAACCATTCCGAACAGATAAAACCCTCGATTTCCTGATTTTTGGTCATCATGACATATGTCACAAGGTGAATACATAAAGCAGAAGATAACAGTTTACCTTTCACACTACAGTATGTGGGGTGGCATTCAGCCACACAAACACATGTGTCTACTGTCATTTAGGCACTGTGAGGGAAGCCTGACAACTTCCACCTGAAGCTGGAGAAAGTTGTAAGCTGCCTGTAAATACCTGTCATCTTCAAGGTATCTTAAATCAAAGAGGACATCCAAACCTGCACCAAATGCCTATTGGACAAGCCAGGCTAGTCCTTATCTTCTTTGCTGAAGTACCTATGTTGGTTAGTGTGTTTCTCTGTGTGTACATGCACAGAAATAAGTACACATGCATTTTTGTCACCCACAGTCAAAGGAGATAAGCACCTGTTTGTGCATGTGTAGCTGTATGTGTATGCAGCTTCTTTTGCACAAACACATCAATCCTCTGCATACAGCAAAGTGCCAGCTGAGTCCAGGACAAGGCTTTCTCCAGACTGCTGCACCACTCACACCGTCTGTAGGCTGGAGTCTTCCCAGGGCAATCAATACACAAATGCTTTTTTAAAGTTACATAGTAAGCATTTTAGGACGAGAATATTCTCCTTTTACACTGCAGTCTAGATGACCTGGTGTTCTAAAGGGGCTGACAGGTTCTTCCAGAGAAGTGTCAAGCACCATCTGTTTTCACAGACAAGTTCCCAGTCACCATTTCCCTGTTGCTGAAATGTTGTCAATCATTTGCTAAGGTCTAAGATTTTTAATAGCACTGGAGTATTTAAAGATCTGCAATTTCTTCTCTGCCAGAAAGTTGTTTTTTTGTTTTTTTTTTTAAACAGATAACATTTCGCTAAGGGAAAAATCACTCCTCATTACTGGACATGTCTCATTAGTGAACGTAACTCCTTACTCATCAAAGATCACGTTCTGAATGTGTGAATGCACTGAATGTGTGCATCAAGTGAGAAGCAGCATAAAGGGGTACTTGGCTTCTTGCCGCAGGTGCTGTATTGTGCTGATAGCAGCAGGGAGATGGCAATGATTAATCAAGTATGTCAGCTCCCTTCTCCTCTTTACTGGGAGTGAATTGGGCTCAGTCTTGTTTTCTCCTGTCTCAGAGTGCTAGACAGTGTGCTTGGTTTGATGAGGGAGAGAAATTAAAAGAGCAAGGGAACTTGCTTTCTTTTGGGAAGCAGGACTGCAGTTTCATGGAATAAGGAGAAACAAGAGTCAAGACTCTATGTTTGAAGGATGGGGGCCTTTTTCCTATGCACAGTCTCTGGCTAAGCAAATACAGACTTGAATTTAAACTAATATGTTCAGTTAATAATTTCAAATGCATACTACCTTCCTTTTAATAAAAGCCCTGACACACAGTCATACAATCAAATAAGCATACAATGATTATAAATATATCCCAATTTTATTTAGGAGGGATGATTTGTTCTTATTAGAGAGAAGCACTGTATGATAATTGGCATTTCTCTAAGGGTTCCTTTCTATGAAAAGGCAATTAAGAAAACCTAAATGTGGAATGCAGGTTACATTTAAGCCGACACTTTTATTCTATTTCAGTAAACTCTGACCTCAATTGAAAAGAATTGGGTAACGATTATGTTTTTCTACAGGATGTGAAGAATGTTGAAAAATTTGTTTTGTACTGCAGGTTTCCTTGAATCAGCCATGTTGGATGGAGTTTATTTCAACTGTCTTTAGTCAGATATGTGTTAGTCACCTGCTTTAACCTAATTTCCTTGGATTGCTTGAAGACAGACGGGCACCCACAAAAGACAGCTGAGCCAGCCTCAACTGTTCAGCATCTGAGGGATGAATTATACTCCAGTCATACCTTGTGAGTAATTATAAACAAGGCATAAATGGCTATTTTAGAAGATATGCTTAAATTTTACATAACTGAAGTTATGCTATGAGAACCCCAGTCTGTGTCTCAACGTGACTCAGTTCTTTCTAGTACTCCAACTTCATAATTGCATTCATCTTTGTATTGGGTTTGCCTCACAAGATTTTGGTAGTTCGGGATGTCACACGGGTGGCTTCTGAGAGAAGCTGCCAGAAGCTTCCTTCGTGTCCACAGAGCCAGTGACAGAGGTGTCCAAGACAGACCTGATGCTGGCCAATCAGTCCATCAGAGACAGTGGTGTTCACTTATTTTAGTGGAGAGGTGAGAAATACCCTGAACTTCAGCTGGAGAGGAGAGTGAACAGATTTGCTGGAGCAGGGTTTCTGACAGGACTTGTGACCCAGGCTGCAGCACTCTGTTCCCCATGGAACAGACCCACGCTGGAGCAGTTTGTGAAGAAACACAGCCCATGGGAAGGACTCACACTGGAGAAGTTCACGGAAGACTCTTTTCTGTGGAAGGGACCACACACTGGAGCAAGGGAAGAGCGAAAGGAGTCCTCCTCCTGAGGACAAAGCAGTGGCAGAGACAAATTGTAATGAACTGACCAAAACTCCCACTCCCCATCTCTCGGCACTGCTTGTTCTTTCCCTGAGCTGATAATGGAGGACTAACTATTCCAGTAACCTTCTTTGAAAAAAAATTAATTCTACATTTCTAGAAATTTTTCCAAAAATAGCAACTGTACTTCAATACAGTGTAAGACAGCAACTAGTAAAAATATTTTAAATGTCCTCCTGTAAATTTTAAAAGAGCAGACTGAGGCGTTTTCTAGTTAATGAACACTACGTTTTTAATAATTCTTGCAGTATCAGGAAGGGGCCTAAAGACTGAAAAGGGGTAATGATGCCCTCACAGTGTTGCTCAAACAAAGTAATTAAAAATAGACTAATCTGACCAGCTTCAGTAAATATGGGAATGGATGACAGTCTGTTAATGAACAATTAAGAAAATGATTAATGCTTCAGGAAAACCCATTAGATCTTTTCCGAGTAGTTTGTTCTGTTAATGATCCCAGTTTGGTTAATAAAGGTAGTGGATGGTGGTGTAACAAACCGTCACTTCTCTAATGATCATGACTCAATATTGCTTGACATTTTGATTAAGAACTAAAATGATATGATATTCATATGAGGCACCAAGATTGTATTAAAAATAGACATGGCATATCTCAAAACTAATGAGAATCCACCAGTGCATTTCTTAGGGTCCACAGTGATCTACAGGAATTGATTCTTAGCTTTGTGAAGCATGCAGTTCTTTTGAACAACTTAAAATAAAGCCAAAAAAGGTAAACTGATAAAGTTTGCTGATGGCAGGTATTTTTGAAAAATATTAAGTACAAAGGACAGGATAAGTTCCCAATAAAAAAAATTGATTGCTTCATCTGCTGAGTGGAAGCAGCCAACAAGCTTTTTTATTCCATCAGTGGAAGTAAAATATCTGGAAAATAGGTATTATTGAGAGAACAGGAGAACTTCTGCTGGTTGAGAGTGGAGGGGACTGTTGTCCCTTGAAAGGACTCTGGAGAGATGGAAGAGCAACAGCTGAATATCTTACAGGGTATCTGTAAGACCAATATACAGTACCAAGTAGGATTTGTGTGACTATATTTCCTTCGTAGTCACAGAGCTGTGGCTGTCACCATATCCACATATGGTGATCACAGTTTATGAAGGCTGACAACCTGGAAACTGAGAAATCAATAGTCGGGCCTTCTAATGGTATCCTGGAAGCTGAAGATATTTAGAATATCAAAAACTCTGGAGTGATAAAGACTTCCCTTAAGTACCTGTACTGAGAGTAAAACATGGATAATGGGTACTTCAATCCAGTTGCCAAAGTTATAACTACATCCAGTCCATACTGAAAACTGGATTAGACAAGCGAAGGGTAAAATAAAGGTGTAGCTTTACAGCTTTCAGTCTAGTTACTCACTGAGGAGAATTTACAACAGCTTCATTGAGCTCTTAAAACTAGAATGTGATACTCATTTTTAAAAGTGAAAGTCAACTAAAAATCTTGTGTCATGTCCCGGATGATGTTATACACAGCCAGTGTTTTATTATAGGAACTCTTAGCTGAGTTTTTTAAAGAGCAGTGAATCAATGAAGTTGGCTAATGCATGCACATACATTTATTCTTTAAAATGTTTTAAAATCTTCTTAGCATCCAGTGTTCAGTCACTTAGCCAAGGTCACACAGAATGTGTGAAGCAGAACCAGAGACTAACTTGTGATCTGCAGTGCTCTCAATATACTCTACTTTCTCACCATTTGGGGATAATTCTAATTCAGCAGTGTCCCCATTCCAAAAATGACGTATTTTGAAAATAAGCAACAGAAATACAAATGCAGTTGCAAAAGCTTTTGTTTATGATTCATTTTCAAATCACTTTTGAGCTGATAAAACAGACTTCAATCCACATTGGGTGCTATGCATGATTAGCTCGTGGTTAGCTCGATTGAGCTTTTGTTGCGGAAATTATTACTTGAAAATTAATTTGTTACACCTAACTTCAAAACCTTTCATTTGCATGCTTTATAGCTTTAATTTTTGTTATAGATTTGCTGACATCTTGCCATGCAGGCTATCTTATTTTGTGCAGTACAGAGTCTACCTAAATCTTATTGTGCAAAAATTTCCCTGCTATAGCAACAGCCAGCACCTCAGTCTTCAAAATGGCCCATGAAACCTCACAGAGAAGCACTCTTTATCTTTTATATATACTTTTCTTTTTTTTTTAGCTGTGTTCTTGGCACTATCTCCTTATTTTAAAAATAATGGATTATCATTCCTTGAAGGCCAGCATGCCTTCATGTTTTATATTTGACTTGAACTCACACCCAGGCATATGACAAATATAAAATAAAAGAATTGCATGTAGAACCCAGAGTTTGAGATTTGGATTAAACAGGATGGTGCCCAAGATCCTTGTGGCATACCGTAACATGCCCTATCCAACACATGGGCTTGGACAGATGGCTGGCACCACAGGAAACTGAGACAAGTGTGCAAAGACAATAAAATAAATGTAAAATTGAGCCTTAATGCTTTGTTTCCTCAAGTCCACCTACACTTCAGATGCTCAAAAAATAAGGTCTCATACACCCTAATTATCTGTCTGCCCAGATACAAGCATCTATTTCACAGGATCTTTTTGGCACTTTTTTTTTACCTCAGCTTTTCTCTTTTCATTTGTTTAAAAATGAGCCATCTTTCCTAATTTAACCTGGATGAAAACTTGAAAGAAAACTTAAGTCATCTATTCTAGGCATTGAGGGTTTTTTTCCAAGTTCCTAAGAAGTGGTACATAAGAAAGAAAAGACAGTGGTAAAACAGAAGTGTGGGACAGCAACAAGTTTTTCAGGCATATTAAAAATTCTCATCTGGTGCACTGGTAAAGGTTTAGGTGGCTGAAATCTGTTAGGTATGTAGTAACCTAGCAAGAAGGGGTTACTCAGTGTCTTTCTTCATGTGGTGCCAACATAATTGCTCAGCACTTTAAAACATTACCTCTAAACTTCTCAATTATTCGCTAGCGTGGGTGTTTCCTTCCCCATGAAGTAGGTTCAAATCAGAACCATTCATCCACAAGCTTCCTGACAAGGAAGCTGGAGACACGAGAATCCATGTGTCAGCCAGACTGCAAAATGAATCTGGCTCATTAGGATGGGTAATATGCAAAAGAAAGGTCCTTATTTTTCTCTAGCCCAGACCCAATCCACCGAGCAATTTTTTATTGTGGTCAGGAGGGCTTTAATAATTTAGGGATTGTTTGTTGGTATTTCAATCTAGCACAGCAAAATCAAAACCTACTGGCTTAATTTGTTTTATCTTCAATCTAAGCTATTACATTGCAAAAGCATTACAGAGATATAAAACTCTTCGGGATCTGGGAGCATTATTTGCAGTGCAAGAGACAGATGGTGAACATCCCATAGCAGAGTTCATATCAGTCGATGTTGCTTGTCAGGGGTGGTTTTTCTTAAGTGTGTTAGTCAAAGGAATGCTTTCAAATGTTCCAAAAATACTCAGTTCAACCAAAGGCTGAGGTTTTGCATCCAGAACCGTCACCTTTAACATTCTGTGAGCTGTGTTATCCCAAGAGTGTGTCAGCCCCTTGTTTGCCCAAGAGGACCTCTTTATAACCGCGTCTTAGGAAGCACAGCATGCTATGTGAAATAGTAGCTATTTTGTCCTTTCACAGGCATTTCTATTTTGACAAGTAGCCCTGGGGAAGGAAATTGAATATTGCTATCAGGAAAGATGGTTTTGGGGTTTTTTCTGGCGTTGTCTTATTTTACCAGGTAAGAAATAGAATAACAGAAGTATTGTATAATGTGTGTTCCTTTGCCTCCACTCCTAACACACAGCTACTTGCAGGGCCCACATCCACGGTACACCTTTAACAGCTGAGAACAGCAGCACTGAAAGAATGAAAAAAACGACAAAAAAAAGGTGTTATTTTCTCTGGGAAACCAAGTTTGAAGCAGTTCCAGGATACCTCGCACTTGGAGGCTCCGATGTTAGTTGAGGCTGGGTCTTAGCCCCTCACTCAGACATGTTTGTCTTCATGTCTCAGTATTTTAAAGCTGCCAGTCCTGGAATAATCTGTAGCTATCCCAGTGTCAAAACCCTGTCATTCTGTCAGACTATTATAGGTTTAGGAACATATTGATTCCACAGTTTTAAAGCAATTAATTTTCTTTTTCAAAGCAAACGTGCCAAATTGCTTAACACAGATCTAGAAACACTGAAAACACAAAGTTTTTTTGTAGGGCAGTTCATTAAGGATCCAGATAAAAATACTTCCAACCTGACATGCTGCAAAGTAAACATTTCAGGCTCAAAGGACTAGAATTTTCTGCCAAAACAGATTTATTCTTTTTTTTCCTACAGTCTCTAACTTTTTAAGTCACAAACATAGAATAAATTCACAACACTGATTTGTCAGCTAGGAGCATTTCTGCAGGGCAATTGATTTCTTGGGATATCTGTTTCAGTGGACAACATATAACTTGTAAGTAGATATTTCAAATAAGATTTGAATAGCTGAGGCAATAAATCTCTAGCAGTTTTTAAAATTCTTGTATTTTTGTCAATTGCATCTGTTTCCCTTGAAATGTTGTGGGGTTTTTTGGTTAGGTTTGGTTTGGTTTGGTTTGGTTTGGTTTGGTTTGGTTTGGTTTGGTTTGGTTTGGTTTGGTTTGGTTTTTTTCTGCTATGTCTGAGAAGTCTGTGACATGCAGCTAACAGTATTTGTGGTTTAAATATCTTCCTTAGGGTAACACATGATCCAAACTGGAACGATATGGATCTCTACTACAGCAAAAGGATCACTAATAAGTATTCAACATCTGAACAAAAGAGTTTGTGCGAGATTTGTTACAGAACCAGACTTCAAAGCAGCATCTCTGTGTGCCAAATCTCCTAATGAAGACAATTTTTCATGTTACTGTATACTGTACATGATCCAAAGCCTTGAATGCACTTCCAGAAGATTAGAAGAGAGGCAGCCATATCATGTGCTGTGTATAAAAATAGCAGTGCAAAATGACGAGTCCCTAACTCATAAGATACATGTGAATAGTTCTGACACAGCAGCAAGGATGACTTACTCTGGGTTTGTAACCTGACCTTTCTGCCACCCCAGTGAAGACAGATGAATTGTTACTGAAACTGTTCCTCTGACATTGAATTTTGCAGTACATTTTTAATTCTAAACAGCATGAATTTTGAAACTACACCCTCCAAACTGTGGCATTTAAAGAGACATTTCACAAAAGTCGATATGCATAGTTAAGGCAGCAAGGGGACCTGAGAAGCAAAGTTCTTCAGCTGCCCCACTGCCAGCAACTACCACTCTTCAAAAGCTAGACCTGGAGTGGTCTTAGCAAGGTCTCTGCACTTCCCTACTGGCATATTTAGATTCCATATTCTCATTGGAATATATCTCTTCCCTACCTTTATATTGCTAAAGAGCAGATTTTTATTCCCAGATTACCTTAACAGTTACAGTATTCTGAAAGTGCCATTTGCCTCAGTACAATCACCCATTGCAAAGTAATGCAGTCAGGACTTGGCTCTTCTCCTTATTTTAAGCTGACAAAGGCTGTGCCTGGCAACGGTCTCCTTTCCGCCGACTTACATTCTCCTATGTCTCAGTGACCATCTTTATCTCAGCATTTGAGATTTTTTATTTGGTCTGGAAATGGTATATCCAGCAGAGATTTATTAGTTATAATTTTTAACTGGCCCATCTGGCACTCTGCCTAAATAGTTAACTCAATTCCCTGTGAAAATACAAGTTTAAGAAATGAACTCAGAAAAGTGGAATCTCTAGATTTTTTAGAAGCCAAAAGTTTATACATTCATGTCTCAGAATAGGCTCAAATTATCAAAGTAACCTTAAGCTGCTTTACTATTGCATATTGTTCTCGTGCAAAATAAGTTTCTTCTTAAAAAAAAAAAAAGGAAAGTTTTTGTACCTGAGAATATAAAAGAAGTTTCCAAGGAGACAAAAGGTGTTACAAATTTGAACAACTGGACAAGAAAAATCTAGCAGGAAATGTGGATGATGGTGATCTCTTCCCTAGAACCTAGGCTGAACATCTGCAAGTTTTTCTTTCCCCAGTTACTTTTCACATACATTAGTACACTGATATTATCACGGGCCTTCACAGCAACAGGTCATGTTGACTGGAATATCGGGAAAAATGAAGACAAGTATAATATATAAAATATGTTATTCTGATGTTTGCATTCCCAGATGGGTACTCCCTCAGGACTTCAATTCATTTTTAATTATTGCTACACGCAACGTGTGTTGGATCTTGATATTTTATGTCCTTTAAGAAACATTGATTTATAATGAAAATATCAGTTAACAAAACGTTTATAAGTTCTGACTGTTTAAAATTGAGTCTAGAGGGACTTTTAAGTTTGAACTCTGCTGTTCCTGCTGCACTGGATGACAGCTGAACTCTGCTAACAAATCTAAAATTAAATGCAAATGGGAACAAACATTTCAAAGAAAGCTTCCACTTCTGACATGCCTTGCCAAGGACTGCTACAAAGGTATTTTCCAGTACAAAGAGACATAAACTTTCTTAATGTGCTTTTTTTTGATGTGATTTTTTCCTCCAGAAAATGCTGGCTTATTTGGCTGCCCATGTTGTGGTTGCAGCAGGCAGCTGAGCCAGCAGCCTGGACGGAGCCTGTGCTTCAGACACCAGGCTGGTTCTTGGTCTTCGCAGCAATTTTTCTCTGTGACACCGCTCTTCCACGTGACAGCTGTGCTGCCATGGTGGGCCGTGCCAATGCCGTGCCACCACCGTCTGCCAGCTCAGCACCCCGTAAGGCAGACGTCAGCTTTCCAACCTTTGTCCAGCCAGTGAAGAGTGACCCTCTGGACAGGGTAACATGCACAGAGTGATGACCACATTTGGAGGCAGGTTTTCAAGGCTTTTCTTCGTGCAGGAACAGCTGTAGATGCTGCCCAAGGAGGCAAACCTTATGTACTCTATCCACCAGCAGAGTGGAACGCACAGACACACACCAACTGGCCATAATTTCAGTATCCCTCACCTAAAACAGTGGTTTTTTCCAGTAAAATAACAACCCCCAAACTTACACATCCAAATGTGATTTGGGGTATTTTCCATTGCATTTTCCAGCTGTGTAAAAGTAATTTTCTAAAATAATGTCCCATTTTGGAATACGAATTTGAAACTCTGTGACTATAAAAATTAACAATTTATTTTTGCTAAAAAAATTTAAAAATTAAAACATATTTATGGTTTAAATGCCATTCAAATTTGAAATTTATTGATAGATAATGTTGAAACTGTCTCCTCAAATTTTATGTTGTTTTAGTAATGAACATTCATCTACATTACAATGAAAAATATACTGTCATTAGAATTTTTCCACTACCAGACAGCTTAAATAGAGAGAGAAAAGGAGAGGATTTTGAATTTCTGAAAATGAAATACATATTTTGTGCAGAGGTCTCCTGTAGTATCTAGAAACAGCCTGGGTTGTAACTTCTAAGATATCAGTTTTAAATTGAAGAGAGCAAACTTTGAAAAGCAACAAGTTTGAGAATGTTTAGGAATCATGGAAGCATTTATAATAGAAATTCAAATAAACTTATTTTTTTTAAATGGCATTCCTGTGGAGTCAAAAATCTCTTTAGGCTGTGATACAATCCTTCGGTTTTGCTTGGATGGTTCTAGAAATTTATTTAACTAAAAAAACCCTCAGAAATACAGCACAATACAAATAAGGAAACCAGAAGGAGTGAGAATGTCAGAAACAAAATAACTACCGTATTTCTAGGTGTCTTGAAAAATAAAAAGACCTCTTGAATGAAAAATACTACTTCTTTCAAGGTAATGATTTGCTGGTTTTTAGACCAGTATAATTTGAACCTAAGGAAGAAATGGGAGAGAACTGTATATCTGGCTCATAGGAAATTATCAGCTGGCTTTGTTTTTTACCTTCTTTACACTAGAACAAGACAAAAGAAACCATCATCAGCCTTATGAAACAAAATTCTGATGGAAAAAATAAAAGTCCCAACTTGGGGCTGATAGCACTTCCATCCCTCCCTCTACCCACCCCTCCGCCCCCCCCCTCCCCAGTTTAAATTTTCTCACTTCAAATTAATTTTTTAAAAAACACTCTTCCAGTCTGACTCTTTTATAATGCTCAGCTCCCACCATCCAGTGATTCAAGATGAATGTTGCCTTCTTCAAATTCCTGCCAGAGAAAGAAGATCCTTTGGTAACAAGCACAGAAAGAAGACAGAAGAAAGAAGATCAAAGGGGAAGGAGAGACAATAAATAGAAATTTCCAGCAACTCTTTCCAGAAGATTACACAGTCTTTATTTTTGCTGCTATGCCTGGTGGAACAAACCAAAGTTTTTCACCCTTCTCAAAGCTGCTTTGCTTTCTACAGAATGATCTAAAATGAAGAAAAAAGTGTTTTCAAATTCTCAATTTATATTAACATTCCAAGCACCATCAAAATTAATCTGGTGCTTTTCCTAGTAATCTGTCACCCCTACACAATTGCCTGTAATAAATCTTAGCAAAACGTTTCATCACTGAAATACTCTGGATATTTGTGTACTTGCTGTGCTCTGATTTTTATTCTTTGAAATGCAAGTGCTTCATGAGAAAAATCAGGCTCACAAGCTTGTCAGTAGCTCACAGCATATTGTGTCCTCTGTACACAATAACTGGCTGTGTAAAATCTTCCAGAAAAAAAGGTTTTTTTGCTTTTTCATTTCTCAGCACTCCATGATGCCTTCTTTATCTCTTCTGTCCCCTCTGAAGTATAAAGGCAAGCAAAACTGAGAGCCTTTAGGATCTCTGTCTCTTCTTTAATCTCCAAGGAGTAATTTCTGCTGAGTTCCATGGTGTGGAAACATCAAAATTTCAGTCCAAGACATCCTGCTGTTTCTGTGCCATCTTCCTCCCATATGACCCACCCCATTCCTCAGCTCCACGCTCTGCCAACATGGTCATCACCTGACTTGTGGCACCAGTCAATGAGGGGGCAGGGGTTCCTGCCTGTAATTCTGATTTCTGATGACAGTCCCCCTCCTCCCCCTTCCCCTTCCTTTAACAGAAGAAACATCTGGGGATACAGAGGTTGTGGGGACCTACTGCTACTGCCTCTTGGCGCCACATGCCAGCACTGCCTTGGGGTTGTTCCGAGGCGCGTATTTGACCGTGAAGTTGCAACCTGGCAGTGCTTCAGTAGTGATCAATAGCTGGGGCTTTCCCAGGAATTTCATCCTGCAGTGTAAAGAAATATAGGCCTAATGCCATAGCAGAGGCCTTGAGAAGTGGAGAGGCAGGATGTGTCGGGGGGTATGGGAATGGGACGGTAAGAGATGGGGCCATGGCTGGCACTGGAGACCTTACGGATGTAAATGCCCTGCCAGTGGTCACTCACAGAAACATGGGACTGGATTTCAAGTAAAGGGGGCTATACAGAGAACAAAGAAGTCACTCATAAATTCAGGTGAGACAGAGAGCTGCTGACCGGGCAAGAAAGATCATGGTGTAAACGTGTATTACCAAAAATACAAAAATGACCTTGGTATGGATCCTAGACTGAGGAAGAAAAAATTGTCGAAGTGGGCATCCTATTCTTCCCATCAAGGACTCTAGACGCTGAAAATTTCCTGCAACACTCCCACCGCCAACACTAGGATGAGACCGGAAAGTTTATGACCCTGAGGAGCAGAGGAAGAGTGAGCAGAAAAATCAGGAAAAGGCATAGAGAATAGGAAGTGTTTTCACAATGAGCTTAACTGAATTATTACAATTACTGGAACTCTTTCTGCATAGGTGTATTCTTTTTCTTTCTGCAACAATTACTCCTGGATTAGCAATGATTCTTGAATTAGACTATAATAAAATGTAATAATTTTGAAAATACTAACAATTTACTTTTGACTTAAGGGATATTTCCTCTTTTCCCAAATTAAAAAAGAATTAGTATAATTCTGGGTCCATATCTCAGCAAAGTGAAAAAAGTAGAATCATAGAATCACAGAATATGCTGACTTGTAAGGGAACCATCGTGATCATTGGGTCCAACTCCTGGCCCTGCACAGGGCACCCCAAGAGTCACACCGTGTGCCTTAGAGCATTGTCCAATGCTCCTTGAACTCTGTCAGGCTGGTGCTGTGACCACTTCCCTGGCGAGCCTGTTCCAGTGGTCAGTCACCCTCTGGGTGCAGAACCTTTTCCAGATACCCATCCCAAACCTCCCCTGACCCAGCTTCATGCCATTAACCTACTACTAATAATTAGTTTGTCAGTTTTTGCTAATGACACCAGTAAATGACACCATTATGATAAAAAGACATGGTGTTTTGTCAGAATAACAAACACCGTTTGTAATATTCATACATGGGCAGGCCACTACATGAATCCTTAAAAATTTTACTTTGACCTTGTTCCTGAATATTACCTGCTGTAAAATGATAGAACTAGAAAAAATGAGCAAAACATATGGTTATGTAGAGCTGTGTATGAAGCTACCTGCTGTTTTGCTTTCTGCTGAAACAGTCTCAGGTGACACAAAATCAAAGAATCTCTCTTAGCTTAAAGATCTGCAAGATATGAGCAGTGGATTCAGCTCATTCCTGGATTTCCATGCCTACCTGGATGGAGTGTTTTTTATTTTCACAGAGAAGACTTTCAGAACCTATATTTTGAGTTTTGTTACTCTTAAAATTTTTGGGTTTTAAAGTTAACAGCAAGGCTATAATTTAAAATGCTAGTGTTTCTTGAGTATGTGTAGACTCAAATAAAATAGTTAAATACCTCAAAAGAATTAGGTTTACAGTCTATAATCCATTACCCCTTACAGTCACCATCTACTATAGCCAATGGCAATTTGTTAATGTCAGAAAAAAAATGGCATTTCTTGTGTAAAATTGATCATACTGCCCTAAGCAGCAAACAGTAGTATACGAAGGAAAAAAGCCAATGTTTCTTTCCTTGTTCACTGTCAAAGGAGAAACAAAAAGGCTACACAATGTTAATGTGGTTCTGCAAGGGACACAGCACACCAGCGGATGTCAAAAGCGGCATGCAGCATTTATTCTATAGGTCTATGAGATAAGACACCACCAGAAATGAGGGACAACCGGTCCAATTGCAAATGAGTTACATTTGCTGATTCTCTGAGCCTTTGTGTTTTCAGTATGGATTGCTGCAGGACCATTACTTTAGATGTCATTATGACACTGAAAATTCATGCTGGAGAAGAGATCAAGTGATCTTCACTATGCTCCCTCTTTTAAGATGTCCTTTACATGGCCAATTTGCTCACCTCCATTCCTTTTTGGCTATTCTGGTTGAACCTAAATCTTACAGATGTAAAGGACAGCTACACAGACACATTTCCAACGAGAAAAAAAAACCAGAGTCTCAGAAGATATGATTTTCACACCAGGCTCAAATCAGTACTCCTAAGTTTTACAAGCTCCTATAAGTAATTGCAACTCTTCTATTCTCACGGAAAGGTACAAACTAAATCAAGTCTTTGATTTTGAAGTAGATCTTACTCACTTCAACAAATGTAAGGGGAAGTTTAGGCATTTTGGCAACCTATTTGTCAGAATACAAGAGAGGACATGTAAGCAAAGGCAATAATTTGTTGTTTCCTATGTCATTCCTTGAGCTGGAGGGGGGAAGACCCTTCAGAAAGCAAACACGAAGGGCTTCTCACTCGAAGATTGGTGCTGGAAGGAAACCACCATCTATCTTTGCACTGGTATGCACAAGTGGTATTTCTCAAAATAAACCTCAATGTCTGGGCCTTTAAAATAAAATTTTAAAGAAGCTCATTCTGTTTCAAATAGCTAACCTGCTTTTTCAACACCTACCACTGTTCCCACATTGTTTTGCTCATAGGCTTACACTTTGGCTAAGCTGATGAATGGCCATTAGCATACATGACTATTTCAAGGCCTATTATGGCTCTAACTGGGCATAATTTATAGGAGGTTGTCATCTTCCTTTCATTGCCCCATACCTCATCTTCACTAGACTTCTCCAGGAGCCAAATAAATTCACCGTAACGTGAGAAAGGATTTCTTTTTAGTCTGAAAAGGATTTCTTTTCCTAAATATAATGGATTAGCTTTGCTCCAAATCTATTTGGTCATCTTGCTGAATTTGCTGGAAGGAGATGAAAATCAACGATTAAATGCATTTGAGCTGCTGTAGAGCCATCAGGAAAGATATTTTTTATGGTGAAAGTGAGTAACCTCTGGTTTTCCCCTTTTCTTTTTCGGGATTAATACTATACAGTAAAGGGACATTGTGAAGTGAAGCAGAGCAGTATCATATTGGAAGAAACGTTTTATTTTGATAAATATGGTAGGAAATCATGTAACATTATGAATATTACCCTGTGAATAAAGATCACAGAACACCTTGCCTAACTTCAAAGACTTTGTATACTGTAGAAAGCTGTGACAGACATGAAGGCTTTCTGATTGCAGCACATCCGTTCTAAAGAAGAGACAATATTTCATTGATTCAAGGAGTTTGGGGGGATGGGGTTTGTTTGGGTTTTTTTTTGTTTGGGTTTTTTTTTCTTTGCTTGATTTCCTGTTTTTTGTTGTTTGTTTGTTTTGTTTTGTTTCTGTTTTTTTCATTTCAAAGTCTAAGATGGGACTTTGTGCCAAAATATCTTGTTTGTTTTTCCAACTGCATCAGTTAGTCTCAAAAAAAAATCTCTTCTGCGAAAGTTTTGGTGGATATAAATACTGAAGGCTACTGGTACATGCATCAAAACTACATTTATGCAACTCCATAAACAATCAATACATTGGCTGAGTTAAGCTGATATAGTACTATTTACCATTTTTTACCTCTAATTTTAAATATTCAGTGCTACAATGCATTCAAAAAAGTTAATTAATAACTAAATCTGAAATGAATTAACATTTAGCAGAAAGTAATTGTTCCCACATTACTCATTTTCAGACATGAAGACAATCTGCCATATCTAAACTACAACCTTTGATTTTACATTGTTTAAGAATAACCTGTATTCTGAACCAGTCTTTTTTAATCCTTCATGTATAATTGAAGATCAAAAAATCTGATAAATAATCTTCTGATGTTAAATTTATTCACAATGACAGATAACAGTTATTCTTCTTCTTTGTCTGTTCAGCCAAGAAGTGAGAAAATAAATCTGATCTAACCATGAATAATTTGAACTATTTGTATGTTTGGAAAACTATTAAACTTAGAGAAATTGATTCATTTTTGCACAGTGAAAAGGAAATATTTATATTCCATTTAGAAGCATGGATCATTTTTATTCCAGAACATGAGAGTTTGCCATTAAAATCAGCACTAAAAAGTTATTGAAAATACTCATTTTGAGAAAAAAAGTATTTCTAAAGTTACTGTATTGTAAAATGGAAAAATTCATCATGTTTTAATTAGACTTCAATGTAACAGTGGTAAAAATATAGGTCAATCCCTGAAATCAGATTGCATGAAAATGGATATCATGGATGCATGAAAATGAGGGGTTAATAATTACATTTGGAAACACAACAGTTACCTGCTATAATTATAGTATTAAAATACTGACTTCCTTCAAATGTCCAGAAAGGAGAAGAAAGCACATGTGTTCAGAGGGTTTTTTAAACATTATTATGCCTAGTGTTGTCTAATTTGATTAAGGGCTCCATTCTGCTAACCTTCCTCATGTTAATCTGTTTATTATAAGGGACTCTTCCAAGACTGAACCTTTCAGCCTGGCTGAAAGCATTAGTTTACATTTTGCAGAGCATTATTATCTAATTGTGTATTTGTCTGTATTGCTGTTTAATATGAAAACTATGTATTTTTCCACTCATATATTTGTTTTTGACATTTTGTACCCTATATTATACTTTTAGTCATCATTTCGATGCCTTCTACTAACACTTAAAATGAGAGTATTATGGCTATCTGAAAAGTAAATTAAGTGCAAACAGAAACACAGATAAATCCAGCTAGAAGCTATGTTCAAGCTATGCAAGTGATTTCAAATACTGGGGGTTTTTAAATCATGGCTGTGTAACAGATATGAGAGCCTTTCCTAGTTTCGATGTGCATGCTCTGATAACATCTGACATCTCAGTCTCCGAGGAGGATCCATCCCATTATTTACCGTGGTCACAGACCATGATTCCAGAGTATGTTGCCATATGCATCAGTCAGTAAGTACAAGAGCAATCTACGTGACTAGCAAGAGATACTCAATTTCCTTGTGGCAGAATTTAATGTTCTAACATAAAACCAGCTTTCAAGACAAATTCAGCTTTGAATCTAGATGACACCAACTTCCCACAGATAGGAAAGCATATGAATCAGTGAAATTCAGAATTGAGACTACTGAATGCACTGAATTCAGAGCTATCATGCTATACTCTGTAGTTCATCATATAGAACAGCATCATAGTAAATAGTATATTGCACTGTGATAACACAGCATACCATTTGGAGAATAGATCTAAACAAGGCTATAAATTTCTTTAAAGCTCTGAAAAAAAAAATATCTAAAGAATGAAGAAAAGACTAGAAGTGTTTTGCCCACATCACAGCTTGTCTCTTACAAGCACCATTGCAGCCTACACACCAGCTGTTGAGCTTTTGACCTTCTGAGATCTAAGTAAAACATTTCTCGTTATTTGTAGGAGAGTGGCTGCCCTCCTTTACCAGATGGTGGCAGAAATAAGAAGTGGGGATGTGCGGAGAGAGGAAGGCCCGAATTCGATCCATTCCTGGTAACTATTAGTGGTAGTTGTACCTGGTACTGCACGCATTTCATCCTCCCGGTGCTTCTTTCAACAGATTTTCTTCATTAAGTCAACTTTCTTAGGAAGGTTTCCAACCAGAGGCGGAAATGAGATATCACCTTACTACTACACTCTCAGACCCCTCCTCTGAGAGGAATTTCTCTCAATGGCTTCTCCTTGAAAGAGGTGGGAACCAATACACACGTGCTGGGTAAGTGCATCACTAAATCTTCCATCCTTGTCCTTCCCCATCTGTTAACAGATAGGTAGGCAACCAAGAAACTGAACTAAACTTAATGGGACATGGTTGGTTACCTTTTCAGCTGGGTTGACATGGAAAAAGATGAGCCTGTATGATGTGAAAAAATTATGACAATCTGCGTGACCTAATTTAATCTCTGTTGATGTTCAAGTGCATCCATGTGGAGCAGCTGTCCTGCTTTTACATGATATTTCCTCACAGCATTTCCCTCCAACCTGTTTCGCTAGGACTTTCAGCTTTACTGATTGGCTAGGTCCTATGTGAACCCCGTCAGCAGGAGACTGCCCTGACTAAATCTTTGTTGTCCAGGGTTGCCAGGAAAAATTAATTGAAACAGAGACAATGCCAGCTGGTATGGGATGCCATCAAAGCAGGGAGCAGGCTGACTCCTGCTCTACTAAGGTGACCCACAGACAATGTGCAAACCCACGCTCCAGCCCTGCTTGCTTGACAATGTACATACACTCACAAATTTCTTTCAGTGTTTCCTGTTCTAAGATTTTTGGTGATAAAACAGTGAGTGAACAAAAGCTGTATCCATCAGGTTTGGGGGGACAGTTTAAAGCTGTAGGGGAGGAAGTGACAGAAGAAAGAAAGGAAAGAAAATCAAGCCCTGAACACCAACAAATCTAATGGTAAAGGCAATTATGTAGGATACAGAATTCCACAACCACAGGGGTTTGACCACTTAGGACTCAATTCATATCTACTTCTTTCTGGAAAACTTGGTGATAAAAACCCTTTTTTTTTTTTAAATTTTTTTTATTTTTATTTTAACTGGATGAGAAATGGGAATGTTTTTGAAGTCTTGAAAGTTTTAATGGGCTAAGAACTACAACTGTCTGTGTTCGATAATTTGCCCAGCACAGGGCCACTGACATATGAGTATTGTCTTAGGAGATATCTTCCCGAAACCTTTTAAGGCCATCCCTTTAATTTTAAAGTTGTAAAACCCCTTGGTTTTATCTCCCAACTCAGATGTAAACAGTGCTTTTAAAGTCAGAACCAGGCCAATTTGAAACATTTTGTTCTCATAGTCAGGAAGGACTAAATTTAAAAGTGCTAGTGAGCCAACACCTGCTACAAATAAAAGAGAGGCTCAACTTCATGCTCCAAATTTATTTTTCACTGCGTATGGGAGACGTGATAAATCTCCAATAGGCTGCTCGACAGTTTTAAGGGGAAACACGGATAAGCAGCAGTATTAGGAGAACACAGTATCATGATATGGAAAGAGCAATTCTTTCAATGGATTATTGGGGAAGGTCAGTCTAAATCTGTAAGCATTTTGAGAAGGAATTTCTTTCTACACAGCCTGATTAAATTGTAGAAATAAAGTGCATAAATCTGCTTCAGAAGAAACTGAATGTAGAGAAAGAAAAATCAAGAGGCTATAGCAATATGTTCGATTCAGAGACATAGCTGATGAGATCAGACTTTTATTTGTAGTTCTCAGAAACGGCAAGGGATAATGAATCATTACTTTTGTCTTCTGCTGATGAAATGTACATTTACTTCTATTGTATGCCCAGAATAAGATTTTAAAGCCTTGTGTATGTTTTCCTGTTTTTCTCCTTGCAAGAGTGAATGTCTCATCAAGAGGACTGACTCCTTGCGTCAATAACAGGCAGAAAAACATATTTTGCTCTAGATACAATTTGAAATTGTATCTGTCACTGTTAAAAAAATTATTTTTCCATACTTAATTATTTAAGCTTTTCTGGAGTTTATTTTTTTACATATTGTTGTGTACAGGGCTCCTACAGAGTGTTACAGTCCAAAAAAAGACAATCTGAAAAACAAATCCAGCTGCATGCAATCACACTGCTCTATTATCTTTTCTAGATCCCTCCCCCAAATACTCTCTGCCAATATGTCTGCCAAAATGAGAAAATCTAGTTAACAGGTTTTCTATAATCACTTTTATCATGCTAGTGAGTCAATATTTATTCATTCTTGAGTTGTCTATATTAATTTGATTTATTTACCTATGTTCAGGAAGCCGAACTCCAGTCAACTTTAATAAAGTTAGGATGGCACAGACATCAGTGAAATCTCTAGGAGCATAGTAAGGATCCTGGATACATGCCTACACTGCTAGTGTACGCTAAAATCAATAGAGAACACCATTATTGCTATTGTTTTGAGTGCTAGTTTTATTTAGGTGGACATTGTTATGACAAAAATAAACACAACTGTATGTTTTGCTCCACTGTGCATAAAATCTCTGAGTCAGTCTTCAAGGCAGAGGTAATCAGTTCCTTAGACATCAGCAGAGAATCTACTTTTGACCTCCAGGAATAGCAATACTACTACTATTACTACTACTGCTACTGCTACTGCTACTAGTGTCACTGCTACTACTAAGAAGCACATGAGGATGTTTAAAATCTCAAACTCAAAATCTAACAAGGAATCAAGAAAGGTAACAATGTAAATCCACTTCAAGGGCACCAGGGTAGTGCTGTCAGACTGGTGGGAAATGATCAGTACAGCTTTTCATTTTGTTGTAGTCTCCTGACAGCAGTTTCAGAAACCCCTGGAGTTGTCTCTGACAGGGAAGTTTCTGGATGGCATCTGTTTAAGCAGTACTGGAAATAAAATACATTATTTGTTTTACTGCTATTCTAACAATGGCCTGGATAACATGCAAATTATGCAGTTTGCAGACATAAAAAAGCAAAGCAGATATCGAAATATCTGTCCTTTTTCTGCTTCCTTGCTGCTTATACTTCGCAGACATGTTGTTAATGATCCCGTGCCATCAATTTTAAATTATAAGGCTCTTTCTTTGTTGGGAGCTGTTCTTCATCATTATTATTCTCTTTTGTGGAGGTCGACAAATAAAACAGATATTTGGTTTATAACTGAAGTGCTGAAGTGATACTTAATGTACTAGAAACTTAGAGTATTCCCCATCAAAGTAGGGAAAGCCAGACCGTGATACTCTTATTTCACATTTTATGTCCAAGAGGGACTTTTTATCTTGGCTATCCTTTTCCACCAATCCAATAATTTTGCCATGGCCTGTTTTTTATAAGGTTTCTAAAGTCAGGCTTAGACACAGCTCCTCAGTTAGAGCATATTCACGGATCCCCTCTAATGGAATTTTACCATGTTTTCAACCCAATTTAATCAGACACATTTTAGGTGCGTATTCCACAGTGTTATTATAAATAGGCAAACATACTGGCTTCATAGGGTCATTCAGAAGCTCTTGGCATTGGCTCTTTGGCTGTAATTTTGGTTTATGGTAGCCGTTCCACAGTTTGGAAAGTTAAACATTATACTTCTCCTCCTGCCTTCTAAATCTCATGGCTATCAATATGAAGAACTAATTCAAATGGAAAAAACACCCCTCATCTACCTACAAAAATGTCTGCTTCCACATTCTACTTTGTAATGCCTGGATTTCAACTTGGATGACAATGACACGCTATCTAAAATTATTCTTATACATTCTAAAAAGTATCATTAGGGCTGACTTACAATAGGTGCTATATATTTGAGCTTCATCCATTCCTGTATGGATAAAACATTCAAACGCAGATATTTTGTTTCAGCAGATATTGATGACAGCTTTTGTTCCCCCTCGTAAAAACTATTTACATTTAATTGGAAAACCAAGTGATGAAAATACTTAAAAATTTGAAAACAGACTTTTTTATACAGAAAGACTCTAACAGCTTTTACCCCAGACTGGTAGTAAAAGTAGTTCACATGCTTATTGCTATCCTCCATGTGACAGATTCCCTGGCTAGAATACATTTTTCCATAATGCACAATTGCCTCCTGCTCCTGGGACTTCTATCGTTAGTGAATCACTGAAGGCTGAGTCTGACTGGGGAATGCGACCAGAAGGAGAAAGTAGTGATAGCAGGAAATCACACTGTAACTTCTAGGTCAGAAGCATTTCAAAATGGAAATATATGTTTTCAGTGAGTTTACATGAGATTCCTATGTGTAGATCTCCAGTTTTTTAATTTAAACTTTTCATGGAAGCGTGTATGGTTTTAAGAAAAAATACACTTAATCAAAACTCAATTTCCACTAGGAAGATGTGGGGTTTGGTTGTTCTGGTTTGTTTTCCATCTACAAAATGTAGATGTGGAATTCAAGGAGAAAACAGGGCAGAATTGCCTTGAAATCTGCTGAACTCTACAGAGTATTTTTGCAGAGGCAGAACAAGCCTAAACCATTCTTTTTCACACTTACCTGAATTCCCTTTCCACGGCCACTTATTTCCAATACATTCTACATCCTCAGCTGTGCTCCCACAAATCCTACAGGGCATGAAATCCCTTCTTTAGCTTCTTCACTACTCTAAGAGAGACAGGACCGTGAAGGTTTTTATGGTCATAACTTTCAAGTAATTGGAATTTAAAAAAAAACCCCAAGACTTATTTTAAAAGATCTGCAAGAGATGTTCCATATCAATGCCTTCTACTTCAACAAAAAAAAAAAAAACAAAAACAAACAAAAAAAAACCAAACAAAAAAAAAACCAGTACGAAATGAACTTGGAAACAATTTAATTTAAGGAAGGTATTTTTAGACTCAAACTGTATGATTTTAATTGTTCTATTGACTTAAGGAAATAATTAAGAACACATTTCCACACTGTTTTGTCATTAATTTGAAAATATCAAATCACCACTTATAAGCCAATATTACGAATTCACACTTATTCAAGTGATGAGTTCAAAAAAAGTAGTATTCCCCTGCTTTCTAACTGCAACTCTTACCACTTTGTTGCTGATTCCTCTGACTGTTAGAACATCGAATTCTCTATTAGCTAGTGCAATAAAAGCATTTTTTACAGAGTAGTGCAGAAGCTAGTCTGTAATGTAATCCTGGATCTACTTCAAGAACATTTGTGTCAGTAAAAAAGTCTGTTAATCTCTGTGGTCTTTATGTCAGACACCACAGAAAGTATGGTATTGTAGATTTTCCTAGCACAAAAGTAACAGAAAAAAAGCTTATTTTTTAAAAATTCTTGTACTCAAAACCTTTGTAAATACATCATTTTTATTTCAGGATACGATGGTAGTTGATTGTATCTGAAAGTGAAGGAGCTAAAATACTCATGACCATCAAAAATCTGCAACAGAATGAGCCAAAATCTTCTCTAAAGGGTTGGACAAGACACTTCATACAGAAGCTGGAAAAATTTTTGCTGCTTTAGATCTGATTCTGAGGAAGTGATTAAGAATATGAAGATGTAAAACATATGAAAGAAGTTTCAACAGAAGTTTGTGATTGTAAAAAAGGAGAAAGAATCCCCCAAACAGCAATTTTCTAAAAGCTCAAGAAAATGATGAGAGCTCCTGAGATGGTGTTCCAAAGGACAACACGGTTCAGGTGAGCAAGCAGATTTTGAAGGGAAATGTGATGTGAAAGGGAGAAGTTTCCTTGAGCTCTTTATATTTGATATTTAATCAATTTATCAGTGCCCCCAGGGAAGACAAGACCCTTCCACCCAATCAGTGCCCTTTTATGGGGACCCCACTGAACAGCCCAGTGTATCTGAGGGTAGTTTGACTAAATATCTTCAGGGTCACACACCAACAGCACCTCCAGTCTTCGCTGATGTATTACCAGTTTTGTCAAGTTTGGTGTCAGTCTGCTGAAAGAGTCCCAAGGTTGCACAGAAAAGCCTGTTGTGAGAAAAATCAAGGAAAAATGAAGTACATAATGAAATATATAAAGAATCATATAAAATTAAAAGGTGAACAAAAATACATTAGGAAAGGCATAGGTCTCTTGGTAAAGAAGACAAACAAGAGACAGAAAGAGAAAAGTATAACAGATAAGAAAGCAAGATACCTGAACCATGGATGGGTTGTAATTCTGTGTGACTTGGAAAAACAACCAGAAGACATGAATATGTCTTTGAAGAGAAAATGCTGGTGGATTATTCCATCTGTTGTGTTCCTTATGGTCAGGATGAGCTATACCAATTTACTTCACAGATAATCTGATTTAGAAGAAATATTATTAAAATTAGTAAAAAATCTTTCTGATTTGAGGCTAGCTAAAGCACTTAAGCAAACTGCATCACAAGGTCAGCAAATTCAAATAAAACTGGGTTTTCAAGAACTAATTCAGCAAATATTTTGAAGGGCATCATTGTAGTATATACTTAGTTCTCTCTTACAGTATAAGATGAATTGCAGTGCCTCTTGCAGATCTTCCTAGTCCTCCATTTTTATTGCTATATATGTATTAAGCTTCAACATCAAACTGTTCTTCCCAGCTACAAAACAATGATCTAAATATCAAATTACTTACATTGATTCATGCTAATATACTCAGCTAGATAACTGGTATTGCTCTTGATAAGACATATAAGACATAACATGGGCAGGAAAAAGAACATAATTTTGACTTGGGTTTGATACTAATTAAAAGCAAAATATATACACTTCTCGCTATTATGATTATTTATTCTGTCTGTCTCCTAGTAGGTAAACATTCATCTTGGAGATCTGAGGAACACTTATATTCCTTATTGACAGTACTCAGAATGAAATGAGGACCACACCTAATTTCATAATAAGAAATAAAGTAGCCATTGCAATGATTTAGAATTTGTTGTTTCATTAGTCTTTTCCTCACCTGCTGTTTTGTCAACATCAGAGGGGAACACGGGAGCAGGGAAGAATTTAACACTTCAGCCGTTCACAAACCAAACGAAACCAAGACTGAATGACAAGGAAGTCCTGAGTGATTTTTTTTTTTTTTTTTAAATAATGACTGTTAGGAAAGAATTAGATTTCCAAGTCACTATCAGTGATATTGTGAGATACTTTTATCACCAATTCAAATATATGCTCCTGTCATTTGACTGCAAATTTAGGAATAGAATATTTAATGTTATCCACCACAGTCAGTAAGATGAAGTAATAATAATTATTACCAGCATAGTAAGAATTTCTCTGTTGTAAGTGACAGGATATAACAAGGTGTGCTTTGTTGATCTCTATTAAAGTGCATTGACTTGCCAATAGTTACTGAGAAACTTCAGGAGGTTTTTTTTTTCCTTTTCTGTGTATAAGTTGAAATAGCAGTTTTGATAAGTTATTGAAACTCTTTTGTTCCTTTTCTCATGCTGGCTCCTAACTACAACCTTCCAATGCGATTTAAATAATCCACAAAACATGACACCTGCTGATACCAGGGGAGGATATGCCGGGGAGGCATTTTGGTTTCCACTGGAAACCTTACAAAGCTCTGTAGCTTTACATAGGAACATAAAATATTACCCTACATTTTTCTTTGAGTGTTAAGAGTTTTACGAAGCCAAAAATGCCAGGGACAAAAGAAAAATCTTACATGAAGTTTAGGAAGCTAAGATGGTTGCCTAAGGTAGAAGATGATTGTCACACAACTCTGTTAATGACTACTGAAGTTTTCAAAATCTTGGATTGGAACCAATTTCTGCCAGTTCACATGTATTTTCCATTGGTTTCACATGTATTTTCCATTAGTGATGGAAAGAGGAGCGTGGAATTCCAGTTATTCCAGTATTTTGAGGCTGCACGTGTGATCTGTCTTTTTTCCCTTGGATATGGTCCTACCTTTCCTTCAGAAGCTCAGATGAGCAAATCTGGAGATAATTTTTGTTGCAAGGAAATCTTAATTCATTGACTTCTGTGTCTTCTGTAACTAGCAAGGAACCCATTTTTTGAAAATCTGAACACCCTAATTTCTGACTGTCATATGAATTCTCTTCATCTTTGGGACTGTATAATGCTACAGCAATTTAGGAAAATTATCCAGTGGGGTGAATAAAGCAGCCTTTGTCTTCACCATTCTCGTGGATGAGGAGCCAGGACCATCAGTGATTCCTGGATCATTGCAATTTTTTTTTTTTTTGGGTGACTCTTAATTACCTTCACAAGAAGAGATTTAGGTTTTTCTACCACAGCCAAGCAATTTATTTCATCTTGCAATAGGCCCCTCCACAGGTCATTGAATGCTTTGGAGTATCAGAGATGGGAAAAGGACCCTCGCATCATGCACATGTGAAGATCAATTCCTGCTGGTTTATAGAGAGAGCACCATTGTTCAAAAAACAACCAGATGCAGGATGCACTGTTGTAAAAACTCCCATCGGTGGAATTGTTCACAGCAGTGGGATGATAGATCTGATTCTCGGTGGGAAAATGTGTTGGATAATTGCATTTTGCATACCACAAATATTTTTGAGGTTCAGTTGAGTGTGAGATTCTTCTTGCCTTACTCAGTTGCATTTTACTGTTATGGTCTGTTTAATGACTGCTTCTAGCTCCCATTTTTAATACAGATGTCTTTATTTTATTGGTAAGAAAAGCTTTTTTCCTCAGTGAATTCTTGTCCAGAAGCATGAATTTCATTAACATGTGAAAGCAGTAAATTTTTTATGAAAGATAAAACACAGTATTGTGTTGTTTTGTTTTGCTGGTTTTACCCCCTTATAAATGAAGGATTTCTTATTCTTCAACCAGCATTGTTATATCTGGTTCCTGAATTTTTCACCAAATGTAAAATAAAAATAAAAAAACCCAGTGTTCAGTAATGTCTCTACTTTAAATAAACAGAGAGGTGATAAGCAAATGCTTTCAAAAGAAAAGATGCAAATCATGCTTAAGAAATGAATGTGTTTTCCTTAATTCATTATTTCTATATTTCTTTTAGACTAAAGGGACAGACGGCCAAAAAAACAGCTACAGTCATAGATGTGTTAAGATCTTCTACTTTTTTTTCTTCAAAGAGGTACTGAACTAGAAATTAGTTTCTGCAGAGATCCTTGCCCTTGGCAATAGCAAAATATGTAGCCCCAATATTCTGAAAGACACAATGCATTTCCAGAAATCTTTAGTAAAATGGCCGTGGAGATTATTTGACTATGATCTTCACCAGCAGGCTTCAGGGCTATAGTTCATTGCAGCACCCTGCCTGTACCAGAATGAAAAGCACTCTGTTTCAGCAGTCAGCAACCTAGAAACAGAGTTAACATACTGGTGTAACTCATGCTTGGGTCAATTGCAAAAATAAGTTCATGAGGAAACAATCTGATCCACAAAGCGCAGACCAGTCCCATGAGGGCAGGTCAGTCCCATGTGTCCAGAATTGCACAAGGGACTGGAGGAGAACTCTAAGTTCTGGGCATAAGTTACCTAGAAAGAAACCATGTTCACTGCGATGTCCCCTTCAGGTTTGATTGATTGCCTTCAAAAGTTTCATTCTAAATACGTATAGAGTAAATCATGATGCTGTCTCGCAACTGCACATGGGCTTAACTTCATGGGTGATGACCATACGTATGTAAAAATCTTTGAACAAGAGGATTCCTTTCTGTGAACGAGTTTCTTAAAAAACAGCACCCAGATCTTACCTCAGCACTTGTAGTTAACAATCTTTCACATGCGGAGGCCTTGCCTCTTATTACCGCTACCAGTGCTCCAAATTTTCATCTCTAGAAAGTTTTGAAAATATGAGTGTTAGAAGGAAATACAACTCAACTCTGCAATTCTAAAAAACTACAAATTATTTCACTTCAAAAAATTGACTAGAAAACAAAATAAATTTTATTCCTGAGAGCATCTCAGCTATAATACTTAGAGTCTTTCTCACAGTGCTGACTACCATTTCATCCTTGAGCAAGATGCCTACCTGTCCATCTGAGAGAGAATTTATTTCTATTTCATTAGAAATCTTCATCTTTTAAGAAATACCTTTTAAAAGTTTCATTATTTTGGCATGTAGTCCTGTTTAATCAAACACTGACCAGAAATGGTAAAGCTTTTATCCATTCTTGGTTTTGTATGGTATCAATGGTTGTTTCTTTTCTTTTTCTCTTTCTCAGTATGTTATTTGCTGTAGTTTTCACTGTTTCCCTGAAACAGCCTTGGGGCTGATATCGTCAGCCAGACAGCCCTGTTGTGTTCTATACAATTTGCCTGGGGCTAGATGATGATCACTTATTCGTTCCAAGTTTCTGTCATAATGTTTGTTCTCTGACCGTGCTGAGCTAAATAAATTATTAAGAGCTACTGGGTTATGTTCTCTACAACATTTGAGTGAAAGGCCTCACTCACCTCTATGTAGAGCAAACAATAGTATTTGTAATTAGGAGATATTCCATTGACCTTCTCATTGCCCTCAGTAAGGCTCTAATTTCACCCAGTTGCTGACATGCTGACTGCTGCACAGTCTTCCCAGTTTATTTTATCCTCCTGTCTTTCATTGGTATTTTCAAACAGTCATTACTCCACAAATTCACAGACGATGAGACCAGAGGGTCTGCAGGAGTGCACATGGCTTCTGTGGTGGCCCTAGGCCTCCCTTATAAAGCTATAATGAATATGATAGATAGCTTTATAAATAATTAATAATTTAACACAATTCTATGTAAATACTTACAATCACCACTTAATAATGTATGAACGTGACACATAAAGTCTGATCTGAATTACTTTAATCTTAAAATAATTTAAAAATAAATCAAAGATTTTAAATGTATAAAATTTGAACATTAAGCTACACAAAGTAGGATATAAAAGAACAGTTAATCATAGGCCAAAATACGCTTTAAAATGTTTGTAATTACTTTCATGTGGATAAAGATTAATTATGCAAAAATAGATCTACACAAATATCTTGCAGTGGATATTGTTGACTCCAACATGAAATAAATAAAGTTTACTGTTAGCTCTCTAAATTATTATAACATCTATTTTCAGGAAAATGAGGCATTTCCATGACTTTATTTTTGAGCATATTTGTCAAGTGACTGGTAGAACTATCCCCCTGGAAATAAAAAAAAAAAAAATCTACTAAGAAATAAACAACCAATATAGTTGTTCTGAATTTCAATAAATGAGCACAATAGACAACTAAAATATACTCTGAATCAAGAAATTTCTGCAATAATCAAGTCCAAAATGAACAAGAGGAAATGATTGTGAGAAAAAGAAAATCAGTAAATATACACTGTAGAGCACTTAAACATTGTTATTATAGACAAACTATGCTCATTCATACTGAGAAAATTCATTTATTCATCTCATATTGATGTAATAGATCAACATATATATAGCCTTCTTACAATAGGCACTTTCCGACGAAGAATACAAAATTAAATGTGCAAGTGAGAGGGTCAGTAAACACTCAGCGGTGTTTGGTGTTGTTTGTTTCACATCTAACTAGAGGCATCTGGAAAAAAAGCCCTAAACTGTGTGAACAGTTGATGTCCAGTGTTCAAGCTCATTCCTTGACCTTCTTAATTTAGTATATTTTGCACTATGGTTATATGGTTTTAAAAAGAGCAGAAGGAAAAGACATAGCAGCTTTTACATAGCAGCTGTGAAGCTCTGACTGTTTTCGCAGTCAAAAATTTTAGCTCCTTATTGCACTCCTGGGTCTTTCTCCACATATTTTACATACAGCATTGAAGTTATTTTATGTTGGAGTTTCTTACTCCCACAACAAAACTCGGCATGGCAGGGCAGGTGTGGTGACACCTGTCCTGGCTTCCCTGCCCCCTCACTGACACTGTCCCAGCAAGGTCTGGGAGATTGGTCTCCAAGCGCCCACCCATGACTTCATGTCATGCCCCTGGTATTCATCTTACACCTCTTTTTCCTGCCATAAAAAAATAGTACTGTGGCACAGTCCTCAGAATATTTTGGATGCTTTGTATGGAAGACAGAGGAGGAGGATGAAAAATAAGAAAAAAATATATCCAAAACTTCAGAACTAAACCAAACCCCAAACAAGTAAAAAACCCCATCACCGTAGTTTAGGTTTGCCAGTATGCGCAGAGATTCTGTGAATGTGTCCTCTGTTTAAAAATGCAGATGCGCTCTGTGTATCCTTAATGACATAAGATGAAACCTTACCAAACTCCATTGTAAAGACAGAGCTATTTGTGACCAAGACCTTTATAAATAGTTTGATGTCACCCAAGTCTTCAAGCAGATTGGGTACTAGTCTGGGAAACACATTTGTTAGTGTCTGGGTCCTTCTAGATCATGGGTTGGAGGTTTCCTAATAAAGATTGATGAGAAAAAGATAGAAAGTAGAAAAACAAGCATATTCATTTATGGCTTTTAACTGGACTATCTCATATGAGACACCAAGACATTAGAGAAAATGCTGTCTCATTATTATGTTGAGCCATTAATCACAGGAAGGAAGACTATCTACTTTTTCTTCAGCTTCTGTCATTTTCTGAGATGGATTTCTATTTTATTAGCCACATGATTTTACAGGCAATAGACAGAAAATTGACAATCATGTCCTGCTATCACAGAAGATTTATTTCTCATATGAAACTGGCAAGGTGCAGCAGATGGTGACTGAGACCGTTTTGTGCCAAGAAATAAAAAATTTTAAAAATCCATGCACAGTATAGGGTTAACTTCCTATGGAAGGCAATTCTGCATTAAGCTGACTTCCTCCAAACCTTCTTGTGAGCTTCAGTAGATTTGAAAAACATTTCTGAAAATATAACTGAAAAAATATTTCAAAGCAACATGTCAAACAAAGCAAAATTAAAGAGCTTTTTTGGAGCATACCTAGTCAGGTCAGCTGAGTTTGACTTTCAGAATTACTGGTTCTGCTTCTGCTGAAAAATTTTTTAATCTAAACAGCTTTTAAACTTTTAATACAAGCCAGATAAATCATGAGAGAGGATATGACTGCAAAGAAGAAAACGAATAATTCCTGAAAAAAATAGTTCTCCATATAATGTTTGAATCCAGAATTAAAAATCCAGGGAAGTTCAGGCATGTGCACATGATTTAGTGCTCCTAACAGAGTTATTAATAAAACATTTTGGGCTTCTAAAATAGTTTCTTTCTATCTTCTTTTGATACAAAAACATCTACAGTATGGCATACATACAGTGCATGAGGTTTTTTTAGAATTAGAAGAGAGAAAAAGAGGGAAAATTTGGATTAATTCTATACATAGAAGATATTTTCTCTGCTATAGTTGGTGGGAGGGTGTAGCTTGGATGGTGGTCTCTGTGGGAGCCCCACGCTGAGCAGGCAGCTGAGAGCTGTCCAGGAATGCTGGAGAGGGAGGGAGCGACCCAAGCAGCAGGTGCCAGTGCCCATGCCTGCCCTCAGGGCCCCCAAAGTGAGAGACACCTGCCCCCGAAGTGACAGACACCACGGCTAGGCTGGGGGTTGTGGATGGAGAAGCCTACCCTGCTGAGCTGGCATGGCCTCTGTGGTTATGTGCTGCCATACGGGAATCATAAGGGGTCCAGAAAATATTTCAGACCCATTCAGCTGTTTGACTGTCACTTTCTGGTGCTTGGATGACAACTGGCAGTGTTTTAGCATGCTTCAAGGGAGCAGAGCTACAGCTATCTGTGCCATTAAGTTGATGTAAAGTCTGTCTGAACATGAGATAAAAAGGAGACAAAGGAGAATTCTGTTGAATCTCTCAAGCAGCCTGCATATCAATGCAAGAAACATTTGTTACAAAAAAAAAATCCCACCCTTACGAAGATACAAGCAATATTTGAACTGGCTTATATTAATGAAAGCGTATAACTTGGTCAGATAACAATGAAGAATATTTATTTGTATAGAAGTGGTCAGTAATATGGGTAAATTACTCACAATATTTGTCCTGGGCATTTTAGAGAAAATGAAAGTGAGAAGAAATATGAAAGCAGTCTCTATGAACATGAGGGCTGCAAAAATGAAATGATTAAGTTCTTTCTGCAGGACATGGATGAAGTGGTTTATTTATTGAACAGATATAATCTATATGTTCCTTTTGTGATTATGTAAAATGTTCCATCCACCTAAGTAAGGCCAGTAAATGGCTGGGTTTGGGTAAGGTGACACATTATAGTACTAAGGCCCTTTTAGCCCTCACTTACTTTACTCCTAATCTCTTCTCAAATTTTTGTCACCCACCTGAGTTCTTCCTTTCTTTCTCCTTAGGGTCATGACTCCCCCAAAAAATCAATTTATTTACAGGTGAATTAAGTTTATACAATAGTTTGTGGGATTACAAGAGGACAAATCCGTCTGGACTTGAGGAGAAACTTTCTACCAACATCAGGAGTTAAGCACTAAACTGATCCAGGTGGAATGACTGATATTTCCAACTTAAAAACAGTGTAGAGCTGCACAGGTGTGGTTCAGTGGTAGCCAGTTCTGCTCTAGGGTGCATAAGGTTCCCCAACACAGCTCTTCTCTCAGCTCCAGGAATCTCCTCTCCAGTGAAGCATTGCAGTCACCAGCCCTGACATGCGCTTCAGGAGTTTCAGAGGTCCTAACACAGAGTCCAAGATGAAGTATCCTGCCATTTTTACAGTCTATTAGTATAATTTTCCAGTAGCTGCGTTTTTCTTTTTAAGAGCCTGGCTGACGAAGCTGGAAACAAATCTGATGCTTCTCCAGCACTGCTGAGCCACTCGGGGCTGTCGCAAACCTCCTGGCTCCAGCAGCCCTTGCTCATGGCTGAAAAACAGTAATGAAGCCAGCGATGTCTGCCACATCAGGAAAACAATTAAGGACACTTCCTCATCATCACTGTGGTCTTGTTTCCTGTCTAATACCACAGATCAAAATCAGTGCTACCTGGCACCAGCGCTGTCTTCTCATGGGGCAGAGATAGTGAGAAACATAAGTGGGATGTGTACAGCTGTGCTCCATGAAGAGAATTTCTACACCATTCTCCTCCTGTAGGATTTCTCCAAAAGCCAAAAATAATCTAACCATATATTCTTCACTAAATCTATTTTTTTTTTTTAAAGATAATGGTGTTATGTCTTCCCTTTTACTCTACACAGGTTATTTCTTCCACTAACTGTGATTTATTAAGACTAATCATGCAGAAGGCTACTTTTTGAAGATTTATTTCCTCTAAATTAAGTATATTAATTTCATGAGCCGTCAGACCTCGGCAGTTTTCCCAGATAGAAAAAAGATGTTAAAGCATCATAATAATTATTTTTTAGAAATTACTTTCAAATTTAACATTGTAGATTGTTGATATTGACAGGTTTGGTAACCATTCTTTAGGAGACAAAGCATGAAAAATGTTCTTTATTCATGTGTGAAGTAAGAAAGCATAGGAGTGACAGATGAAATGGTCCTTAAATTATAAAGTGATTTGACATTAAAATTAAATGATGACAAATACAAATATTTTAGTAGAGAGAAAGGTCTCTATAGACATAAAATTATTACAGAAGTCACTTCATGGAAGAAAATGATTTAACAGTCACAGGATCTCAGTGATTAAAAAATCTGATTTTTTTCAAGCAATCTCATTAATTTTGAAAAACTATTCATAAATTTTAACACATAAAATAAACCTAAAAATTCTGCAAAATCTTGACAGTCACTTGCACAAATAATACAATTACACAGAGAAGTATTTCCACCCACAAAATTATCTAAGAGAATGGGGGAAAAAAAGACTTCTAGCAAATCATTAAATACTACATTTTGAATTTAGGCAATGTCATTGGGTAGCAGTGGTGAAAAGCGTATAATCTCAGCGAAAACACCAGCATTAGACTGCATTTTAAAATGCATATGTTTTCAACCAAACACCAGAAGGCAATTATTGATAGAGCTTTTGGATATTCATATTCATATTTTCCCACATCTGTAAGCTCTTTTCTATTAAGTCCTACTGGGCAAAATCATTGTTAGATTTTATAAGTCATTATTGTCAAGAGTGTTGTGCTTGTTTACACAAGCACACACTATTCTATTGCACTAAATATCCTAATATCACTAATTGCACTTATTTATTACCATTCTTTTACAGCAACAGCATGTATAACTTCAGTAGCATTGCTAATAATCTTTAAGCTGTACTTTATATTATCTGACCAGCTGTTCCAAATATTATCTCCTCTAGAGAAACATCATGAGTAAAGTTGAATGACTATTAGAAATATATCCTCATTATCTCTCTTCTGATAATAAAAATGTATTCTCCTATTGTGTGTTTATCTGCATGATTATTCCATTTATTGTATTCATAGTCATAAGTTTTCAGATATTTAGTGAATTTAAGAGAGTGCAACAGAGTATTTGCAAAATCTAAATACTCAAGAGTGATCTGGAATGAACTGGAGTTATTGCAGAGAAACATTAGGGAACTTATATTGAACAAACAATCAATTCCAAAGAAATGAAACAGATATTTCAATATTTTTATGAGTTCTGCCTCTGACATCCAAGCAATAGTGATTGTGACACTTAGAAAATGAAAGAAATCAGCTTATCGAGCAAACTCGAATTCAAGGATGCAGCTGAGATGATATAACTCAGTTTGTTTCATACACTTAGGGACATAATGTTTGTAAATTCCTCCTTCCAAATTGCAATATTACTTACATGTCCTTTCCCTGGAGGCTATGGCCAGTTGTGTCTCTGTGGGCTGTGAGGATGAGATTCTCTGCAGATGTTTACAGAAGGCAAAGTGCCATGTTCGGTCATGGTAGTGATTGAGGAGAAAAGGGCATTCCTACGGCGAGATGCATCCCATCTGTGAACACATTTTGCCTAAGCATTTTGTCTACACCAACTGCAGCATGGCAATATGTAAGAAAGTATCTCACACAGGCACTTGTATTGCAGTGTTTAACACCTGCTCACCTGGATCTCTCTGGAGTTCTTAGGACCCTCATAGAAGGCACCAACGGAAGCAGGATCTGAGCACCAAGAGCTGAATTATCCTGAGGTACAGAAGCTTTGGGGTCTGACTATAATAGGTCTCTACTTTCTTGATCCCCCATAGTGGTCCCACCATTGCACTGATGGAAAGGAAACTCTTTTTGTGTAGATCAATCCCCCTGCCCTCAGCAAGGGCAGCAGTGACGAGAGAGCAAAGCTGTTTCCCCTCCCTCCCATGGAGTCAGCCATCAACTGATAAGAGGCTAAAGCTCTCTGCACAAACACATACTGCATAAAATGCCCAGAGAGATGACATGCTGTGCTAAACTTCCACCAAATAAATCAAACAGTTTTATGGCTATATATTATTGTGAGTGCAGTGACAGAAAAAGATACTGAACCGACATAAAGTCTTGACCAGTTTCCTTCAATAAAAAGTTCATACACACACACACACACACACACACACACACACACAAATAGGACGCATATTTTGTAATAAGATTGCAGCTGACTGTTATTCGTTGACTTATAATTTACCATGGAATTCTATAAAGTGTGTGAGAAAAGAAATAAAAGAAAGGGAAGGTTAAATTTAATTCTTTATGTGAGCCTCTCTCACGCCTCACGCAGAAGCCTGCGAAGCTGTGCACCTTGCAGGTCTGCGCCATGACTGCAAATTGTCTCCACAGCACCATCCAGTGGCCTTTCCTTGGCCGGAAAACACCGCGGAAAACCTGCGCCCCAAAACTCCACACCTCAGGGCTGAATTGTACAGCAACACAGTCACATCCTCGGCGTGCTTGCTCTTCCCTCTGCCCTGCCCAGCTTCTGCCACTTCTCTTCAGCCAATAACTATGGGCACAATACACTGGAATAATGGGGGAATATAATGGCATTTATTTATTTCAGGATAAATAGAATCTCCGTCTCTCAGAATTAATCATTAAGCAATGTTCTGGAAATATATGCAACAAATTATCTTGCATTTCTGTTACACATAATCAAACATGAATTAAGTTTCTGTCAGAGTTTAACATCACTCAGAGAATGCAATAACAAAAATGTAGATAAAGACTGCACTAAGCATTTTGAAATCCAGGAAGCCAATTTCATACTGTGCTGTAACACAGACAAAAGAAAAAAAAATCAGAAAGCTACCAGAGCATTCTAAAATGATAACAATAAAAACATGAATCAATTCTCTTTATTTTTGCCGAGCTATATAAAAACATAAAAGGTATGGCAAAACAATTTTTTTCAACTGTTAAAGGAAAGCAACTTCAATCTTGAAACATCCTTTGATATCTTCTTGATACTCTTTGCCTCTCTCAATGTCATCAATATGTCATAACAAATATACATAACCATTATTCTCATTAGTCAGTCTCAATATGCATAGCAAGTCTTATTACAAACAATTTTGATATATATAAATAATCCATTTCCAGCACTTTACATTAATGAAAACAATTTTTTAAAAAAGAGATTAAGTATTTTTATCCAAAATGCAGAATCAGTGCAGCATTCATTCTAAGCAAACATCTTATGGTAACTGTTGCTCCTACTTACAGGGTCTTTAAAGGTTTACAGGTATTTATGCTTTCTTCCTGGATACTGAGTGCACAGTCATAGTGGAGTGATAAAGAAAGAGGGTTGCCATATCACAAGTAAGAAAACTGAGTCTCAGGAACAGCACAAAAGAAGTATTTACCAGGCAGGAAGAGAAGTGGTGACTCAAGCCTGAATATCTGCCATCCCCTACTTGTTCTAGAGTCTGTCTGCAAAATGAGTGAATTTTATACGGTCTCAGGTTCTACACACTTTCAACACAACCCACCACCAAGCTGAACTGTTGTCATTCTGCCGTTTCACGAGCCAGATCACTAATACACCGTAAAAACCACACAATTCTAAAAACTTCTCCCTTTCTCAGATGTTAAAAGCATTACTGATGTATTTGTCTGGTGGAGAGAGAAGACTAATTATGTTTTTTTAAAAGCTTGTGTAATTAATCTGTGATTTGAATTTAAAACAGAGTTCCAAGTAGAGGTTAAGGAAAAAAATATGTATGCCTTACCACAATGCCAGCTGAAAAAATATGGAAGTGATAAAACTACCAAAAAGCACCTTCAGGACAGGAGTCAGTTGCCTGGTGCCGTTTTAGGCTCTGTGGAGCTCCTGGACAGTGGAATATCCCTCCTGCTCTTTGGGTGAGTGTGGACCTGCTGTCAGGCTGGGGTTACACCTACGTGGACCTTTGTGGTACCCTAAGGAATCTAAAAGAGTGCCTACAGTTTGGCAGCTGAATTCCTCATTTAACGTCCATTGTTTTAAACCACAACGGACACAAGCCAAATTCCTGCTCTTGAATGCACTGGTACCCTCCTGGCTTTTATAGGACTCTGTCCAAAGGGAAGAATTCACCCTTTTCAGATGTAAAGGCCAGGACAGAAACTCTATTTGGTCTCTTAAGCTACATATGCTTCCAAAGTTGAATCACGCTGTTCAAATGGCATCTGAGAGTGCAAACAGATTGGCTGCATGTCTTTCTTAACAGCATGAAAACTCAGTTTCCCAAAATATCATTGATAAAAAGGGGTACACTAACTTTTGGAAAAAAAATGTCTCGTTACAGACACTTAGAGAATCCTAAAGCAGGAAAAAACCTACTCTTAGGAAAAGGTTCATATGTTTCAAGGATATGGATTCCTCAACTTTCTCATGTGAAATCTCCCAGTATTTAACTCTTTTTATAGCTAGGAACATCCTACTTATGTATAGTTTAGATCTTCCTTGCTAAGATGAAAAATTGATTACTACTTCTATTTCTGATGAATATGTTAGCTGTCTCTTTAGTACTCTCTTTTTCACAACTATAAACTACATGACATAACTTAAAGGTATCTTTTCTCAGGCAGAACAAGCCCAGCTGAAATATTCCTGAAAGATCACATTACCTCATTATCCATGATGCTGATTTCTAGGCTGCCTGCAGAGGGTTCTTTTTACACCACTGTCAAACATGAGGTTTGAAGTTGATGTAATAAGTGTGTCACCACCTTCTTTTTTTGAAGTGCTGTTCTCTGCTGTTCTCAATCCTATTATTTTAAACTCACTTTTACCAGCACTTAGAGACCTCCATCTTCACATTTCTCACATTTCTCACTTCACTGTTTCCCACCATTAAGAGAGAATAAAATCTAGGTATACACTCTACCACTTAAGGGTGTAAAACAATAGCCCCACAACTCCAAGAAATGTCTCCTTTTTGTGTGTATTTAAGATGTTCAGTCACCTCTTCTCCCACACTGATTTGAGGTAGACCAATCTTTTGAAACCTTGTTTTTAGTTCCCTTAGAGACATTTGATGTATCTGCCTTCTCTTTTAGCAAATCATAAACACATTCTTGGTAAGGCAATGCTGCTTTCCCCTTTTCCCAGCCTTTCCTTCCTGAACAGCCTGTACCGTTCTCTATCAACACTCCAATCCTTTGATTTATCCTACAAAGTCTCTGTCTTGCTGATTAAGTTATAGCTTTGTTTGTGTAGCAAGACATTTAGTTCTTTCTGTGTATTCCACATACTTAAAGACACCTAAAATGTCTGGCTAGTTGCCCTGGAATCCTGCGTCTTGTTTTCTTTTATCTCCTGATTGAAATACACCACTTGTTTCCAAGATTTCAGGTCGTTTACCAGGATACCACTCCTATAAACAAAGGTTTCAGCTCTTTCAGAAAAATGAGAAAGGAATCATTCCTTAGGTTTACTTTCTACTTTTCCTCAACAAACTTCGCTGTCTTAAGGCTTTTGCCATGTTATTCTAAGGATGAAGATTCAAACATCTGATTCTGTGTATCTATAATGCTGGTGTTTACATGTGAGATTTGATCTCCTATTAGACCCAAAAGGGACATAGTGTGGATTCAGGTGGCTGTGCACAGGTGTCCAAAGCCTATAAAATTTCACAGAATATTTGGTCTAACATACAGAAATGTACGTGTCACCTATAAGACAAATTCCTTGGCAAGGCAATGCAAGGCAGGTCAAAAACCATCCATTCACCTTTTGCAGGCATCTTGGATAGTCTTAGGAACCTTAAATAGCACAAGGCACCTCTGCTTTGGGGTTTGCCCCCTTCAGTAGAATGCTTAGAGAGGATGTAGCTCACCCAGAAGTCAAAATGCTCATTCAAAGCTGAACTTTACTCTAAGATCCCATCAGTGTATTGAACAAATTTCCATTGGCTCTACAGGGAGCTTAGGACACTTAAGCGTTCAAATGTGTACACCTAAATTTAGATGTCTCTAGTCTGGAGCCACATCCCACTCCAGCACAGAGTTTGATTCATCAGACCTTGCCTTCCTAAAACCCAGACACTGACAGACTATACCACAAAAACCTCAAAATGTAACAGCTGAGTATTCTGACAGAAAGTAAGTGCTTACTGGGAAGCACAGCCATGAAAATAATCATGGAGGACAAAAATTAAATTACTTTGAAAAACACCAAAAACTTTAGTGATGTTGTTCTACTATCCATTAAAAAATTGCAAAAGAAAGCAGTGAACCTTACTGCACCAAGTTCCACTCTCTGATGTAAGAAAAACAAGCTTAAATCATTCAAAAACTCTGGTTAGGAGAAGAAAGGAGAAAGAGCTCGTAGCATGTCAGTAAAAATAACAGATGTGAATTCTGCAAAACTGACAAATGTAGGCAGATAAAAGAAGTTTAATTGCTTGCTGTCCACCAAAAATATGAATTGTTGAGATTTAAGTAGTAATAAAATAGGAATCTACATAGAATTCTGCATACTTCCAATGTAAACTGCAATAATAAAATCAAATGGCAATTTAACTGTCAATAAAGCTAAGCAACTTTCTTCCCTCTATTAAAATACAAACCCTAGATATCTTCTTACCTGAATAACTTGGAAGTCTTGAGAAAAAGTCAGACAAGAACCTGCTTGTCATGACCTGAAATTAAGGTTGAGCAAATACCAAATACTGCTATTGTAAATTTTTTCTAGTAGTTCACTTGTGTTTGACCTGTTTCAGTTTTTAATTTTTACCTTTTAATGAAAAAAAAAAAAACAACCCAACCAAAATCCAAAAGAAATATAGTTGAAGATTCTAGTCTGGCATAGAAAAACAACCTGAGTGAAAGAGTCCTACAGCTGAGGTCAGTATTTGCTTGTTTTAAAGAAAGTGTTACTATTTATTCACGTGTCTGGATCAATCTTTTCTTCTTTCCCTTGCATGTTCCTGTCTCTCTCTTCATTCACAACCCTTTTGCCTCACTAAACCTTCATAAGAATGGTATCTCTGCCAATAAGTGTTTCATAGAAAATGAAAGATTTCTGCTGGGGTTCCCCACCTTCTTTCACAGAATCAACATTCTTCAATCTGTCAATAAAAGAAATCTTTTTTTCTCGAGTCTCAGAAACTTGAGTTTTGTCTAATGGTATTTAAGTACATAAATGGCAATACACTGAGTTATGTGGAAGGAAAGACTTAATAATATGGAATGCTTGGTGTGGGCTGGCAAGAACCATTTGCCGCTTGCAGAGTTCTGTCTGGGAGAACTGCACATTCTGTAACAATAGGATTAATGAAATTAACTTGTTACAGATTTTATGAATTAGATTAATACAGAGAAAAAGTTATAAGCCTTATTCTGTGTACAAGTGTAGTCTCCAAAACAAACATAGAAAAAAAATCTAAACTGCAACAAGAGATAGTATTGTACTGTGTGATTTTACATAATTGCTAAGGAGCAATAGATTGGCAGAAGCATATTTAAAATTACACGAGAATAATAAGAAGTCTGAGAAAATCTTCCTCCATTATTCCAAACTAAAAAAACTAATGCAAATAACTTTTAATAAATTGAATAAAATTATTTTAAATTATTAGTATAAGTTTCTTTTTTATGCATATAAATCTCCATCTTGGAGAAAATTTCATAATCTCTTAAACGTTCATGCTAGTAAGAAAAGCTGTCATTAACACATAAACAAAAGGAGCTGAGACATGAAAGCAATATGGCACCTTTTACCTGGTACTGACTGAGCAAATATGGTTAAAATTTCTGCATTGCTTTTTCCTTTCTTCTTAAAAGATAATGAGCCTAGTCAGCTTACCTGATTTGGGTAAAGTTATACAGAATCACAGCTGCTGCATCTGTTCTTACATGTACCCATTAATATTAGAAGGTGAAATCAATTAGTATTTCCTAAATGCTCCAACTCTCTCTTATTTTTCATGCTGTCTTTAATCTTGTGTTTTTCTGTTCGTGAAATAAAACCAAGAGATATATCCTAGTTATATTTGCACAAACTGCAGAGAGAAGGGAAAATCCCAGTCTGCTTGGTTTTCTGGATATATAAGATTTGGATGAATTGAACATGGTCAGCACCTGGGCATGTGTCAGTAGGTGTTCTGAGGAAGAGGATGTAACATGGGAGGTAGAAATGGAGAAGGTCCTAAGGGGAACTTGTTTGGTGTGACACTATGAGCAGATCAAAGGAAGGCCGAATCATGCTGTTTATCACCCCTAAAACCTCAATATGTGATAAAGGTTTCACAGAATGTTTAATTTTTCCCCTTTACTTCTCTCTCCTGTTCACAGTACTTACTGCTGAGAAACATTTGGCAGCTAGCTACATGTTAGGAATAAAACATACTAGCACACACTCCAAATGTTGCAAGGATCCCAACTCCACTGTCCTGAACCAGACATAAAATTCTGTTTACTTAATTCTCATCTGAATAATACCACAGAGATTTTATCTGAACATTAGTTTAATAAGGAATCATAAGCTTGGGAAGACCCACGGGAGACTGCTAATGGGTTATCATACGTAAAATGCCAGAAAAAGTAAAACACATTGATAGTGCCATGTTGCGCTCACCCCTGCAGAGTAGAAATGTCACAATATGCATAAAAAGGCATAGGAAATACTGTTAATTATAGAGGTATTTGCTTGCGAAGAATTAAATATTACACTCAAAACAGAAGTTGGCTTCTCACGATTTAATAAGGAAATATATGGGGGAAAAAAAGCATTCTGCTCTGGGAAGTGCCTCTGAAAGTAAGCTGTGATTACACTTCCAATTTGTAGCAACGCGGAGCGATGCAAGTGCCGTTGGTAGCCTGCACGAGAGGTACAAATGCTCCAACAAAGGTTTGATGTGCTCACATTGCCAATTCCAGTGCAATCTGATGGAGCAGCCATAGCCTTCATTGCAGGCTCTCAGGCCCTCTAGTGTGCCTCTATTTACCCAGCACTCTCTCCGTGCCTTTGTGTGGGTATGCATGTATGGGTCTACATATACGTTTGCATACACGTGTGTGTGCTTACTAGAATGACTGGCTCAGCTTTCCAAGCAGCTGCTTTTGGTATTTGAACTGACATGAGCTGATCTCATATATTCAATTGACATCTCTTAGGAAGAGACGTGCAGAGACCTGTTACAGCCTGCCTGTACTGCACACTGCTCAGTGGGACGAGGCTGCTTTCTGAGCAGGTCCCCAAAGGCAGTATGTTTATGCAGAAATCTCAGCGGTGCCTAGTTTGGGGCACATCTAAAATACCTATGCTGGTGGTTCACACAGCAGTCTGATGCAGAGACTTGATGCTGCAACCGTGGAAGTCCTAGAGCAGAATCCATCTGGCATTTTCACTGCACAGCTTAATGCAGATTAATTGCATCACCTCTGCTGCCCGTGGAGGTCTGGTGGTCTGGTGCTTGTTCTCACAGTTGCCTTTGAGTGTGCTGTGGCTGCCGGTTCCTTCTCGTTTGCCGTAATGACATTTTCAGGCTCGCCGGCTTTGGCAAGCGCTTCACTCCTGAGTGTGCTCCAGAGAAGCAGGTGAAACCCAGCTCGAGGGATGACTCCCGCTCCGGCGGTGCAGGAAGCGAAGGGGCTGTTGGCGGCTGGGCTGCCTGTGCGACACTGCACGGCCCCGGCCCTTCCCGGTGCTGCCCTGGGCTTATTTCACCCCCCTTCTCTCTCGAAGCCCCCACGTGGAAGCTATTCATCCAAAGAGACGGGCAAAGTGCGAAAGCGGTGGCATGCTGGCTGGCCGTGCCAGGCGGGGAGCAGCCTCCCGGGGAGGAGGGGAGGCAGGAGTGAGCCGGAGTTGAGGGATGTTCGCCCGGGCGCGGCACACTCTGCACATGGTGGCAGGTGGCCCCTGCGCGCATCATGTCCAGATCTCAACGCGGCGCTGAGTCCAAACAGACCTCAGATCATTATCATTATTATTGTTTATTATTATTATTGATTATTATTAATATTATTATTATCTCCCAACCAACCAAACAAAACTCAGCAAAGACCTGGATGTTCTGTTATGCATCTCTGTCTCTGCACGTTGCATCTTTTCCCGACCATTTCTAAGCTCGTGTATTTAAGTTTTGTCATTAATTTTTAGGGAAAGGAAAAGTAAGGTGAGGAATTGTGTGTCTAGCAGCCTCATTCCCTCTGCTCCTCTATAACTAATCTAGGCTGCGGCTCGGTCCCGTTAGCGTCCAGGCTGGGCTGACCCAGGGGCACCGGGCGAGGCTGGGGCGGCGCAGGGGCAGGGACCACCCGGCTGGAGGCTGCGCCGAGTGGCGCACCCCGGGCAGAGGCTTTGCTGCGCCTCGGGAAGGAGCGTCGGGCGAGCTACCTGGAGCAAACCTCGGCTGCGGGCTCGAAGCACGCCGGGCGAGGCCCCCGCGGAGGCGGACTCACAGAGCCCCGCCGCGGCTGCATGGAGCGGGTCAAGGCTTTCCCAGATGCGGAGGGATGTAACAGCGAACTTTCTCCGGAGTCGAGGCTGCTCCTTGGTGCGTCTGCCTCCGAGCGGTCCCGAGCGGTGCGCATCCTCGGCTCGCCGACGAGCCC
>VZTF01001714.1:601476-646426 GCA_013397755.1 Cnemophilus loriae
ACACTAAGGAAAAAAAAAAAAAAAAAAAAAAAAAGGAAAAACGAAGTCCCCAGGACTGTCTAAGGTAACTTTTTGCGCCGACGCAAGCAGCATAAAGCGACATCGTGCACGCCCTTGGCCCTTGGTGCTGGTCCAGAGGAGTATCAGGATCTTTTCCTTCCTCTTGTAGGTAATAAACGTATTTTTCCCTGGCAGCCGCTGCCGTGGGAAGCGGCATCCTTCGGTCGCTGGGTGACACCTGCAGCACAGCGGAGCGCCCCGGGGCCGGAGGGAGGGGGCGGAGGCCGCTCCGCGGGGCAGACGAGGCTCCGCATCTGCCGCCCGCGCAAGTGGGAGCCCCGCCGGCCCGCCCTCGCCCCCGCGGCTCCCGCCGGCCTTGCCGGCGCTGAGATCACCGCGGCCCCCGGCAGCGCCAGAGCGGGAGTTCACATGTCACGCACACGGGTGGGTGCGGGAGCCGCGCCGCGGGCCGCCCCTGGTCCCCACGGTAGTGACGGCCGCAGCTGCGGCGTCCCCGCAGGCGTCGCTCCCCGAGGGGACCTGGCTCCCCGCCGGCACAGTCCGCGGAGACCCTCCAGGGAAGGCGAGAGTCCTGTCGGGAAGCCCCGAGGAGGGACCTGGAGGACGGCGAGATGCAGGTGGGAGGAGCAGAGCAGGGTGAAGTGGGCCGTGGGACGGCTCCTGGGGCGTAGGAAGGGGCTGGTGGGTTCATCCCCGCGTGGAGTTTACACGACCAAGGCCCTGACGCCTGAGGTGATGGGGAGAGGAGCTATGGTCCTATTGGGAAGAAGCAATTAGGGAGGTTTAAATGCCGACAGAAATTCAGCACTCTACCGAGGGACACAACTGTAGTTGTGGCTACAGTTGTCAAAACCTGTAGACTTGTTAATCTAATATTTCCCTGTTTTTACCAGAAAACGTCATTTATGCACTTTTGTTTTACTGGACTTAGTTGAGCGACTTCCTGTTAGCATGGCAACCGAATTTTAGATTTCTCTACGCATGATTTGTGAGATGGCTCTTCCAACATTACAGCACCTTTCAGGTGGAAGTAAATAAAAACACCTTCTAGTATGTGTTTTTGTTACAGAGAATGGGTACTTCACAAACAAAAAAAGAAAAAAATAGGTAACAGAGATTGCATGTTGGTTTCATCTGAGAAATAAATATTTCTAAGGGTGCACATAGAGATTTTCTATAGAATGCAGAATAGACAGAGTGGAAAATAGTTTAAGTTCTACACACTATAAATATTAACATTACAGCACCTTTAAGTCCAGTTCGCTTGCAATTTCAAATTTAATTGTATTGCAGTGACATGGAATGTTTCAGTGTTTATGTTACTTGCTCATTCACTTAAGCGATGGTTTTGTGTACAGTTACAGAAGCCAGGCACCAGTGAGACTGCTTTAGACCTGTTTCAGAGTAGCAGAAATTCTGGAAGACCTCAATTTACGCCCATTTTTTTAGGCAACACTCAGAAATAAGCTTTGTCCTTCAATATCAAAATAGCTGAAACCGAACACAGTTTGGTTTTCCTTTGGTGTTGCCTTCTACACTGAAAGGCCTTGGTTTTGTTTGCAGAAGGATGGCGTTCTTTACTGTGTTTTTTTTCTCTTTTTTCTTCTGTTATTCAGACTTAGGAACAGATGAGACTCTATTTGGAAACAGGAAAACAAAAATATGTCTGTCTTTTAAATTTAACTTCAGCCACTTACTCTGACTCTATGTATAGTAGTCATTGCCCTTAAAATAGCTCCAGAAAAAAATTCCATTTCTTCTTATCTCATGCTATTTAAAACCAAATACTGCTAGTTGAAATTTAAGTGAAATTGAGGTCACTACAGATCTGGTATGATGTTGATTATCTTTTTGAGATATCTTTGCTTATCTACTGAAAATGTTGTGTCCTGACCAATTTGACTCTGCTCTTGGTGACAGTGGGCTTGCATTTCTTCAGTGTGGAGAGACCACCAAGTATATGTTGAAGGACACACATAGACAAAACTGTTAAGGGATTAGCTTTCACCTGTCTGTCTGTGTGTGTGTGTGTGTGTGTGTGTGTGCTCGTATTTCCTGACTTAAATGACAAGGAAAAATGTGCATGACTGCTCCTTTGAAGAGCTGAGACCTGTCTCCATACCAGTACACTGTTTAATCTGTCAGCTTTTTCTGCGATTTGATTCACTAGAGTGAGGTGGCAAAATCAACAGGGAAAATCCTGTGCAGTGTCTCTGCTTGCCCCTGGTGGTGCTGGTAGTCAGTGTTAAAAGGGACTGAATAAATTTTGAAAATGATGACTAAGTCACCATAACTTATCTTACGGAAAGGCAGCATAGAAGCAGGAAGAAAAGACTCTGTTATAACCTGTTTAAAGAAAAAGCAGATAAAAATAGATGAAGCATTGTTCTATTCAGACACTTAATGGCTTTGTGAGTGTCAGACTTCTCATTACTTTTTCTGTTCAGTTTTAAGTTGTGTTGGGTTATATTCTTGTTACTTTCTCAAATGTAATATTCTTAATTACCGAAGGAAGGTTGAAGGTAAAATTTTGTGTGTAAATCAATCTTCCATCACCCTGTTTTGTGACAAAACAAAATTCCAGAAACCATCTGTTTTAGAAGTCCTGAATCATTGAGAAAGATAAGCCAAACTTACCCTTGCTTTATTACACTGACACTACTTTAAGTAGTGTAGCATAGTGTTACTCTAACACCAGCAACAATGGTGCCAGGATCCTCATGTCCACTGTGATTTGTTGTTGAAAAAAAAAAAATCTCCTGACTAAATACATATTAGTTAATATAGTTTTATGCAGTGAATACAGCGGAAGGTTTAGGAAATTAAGTCTTTCTGTAACAGAAGAAATCTGTCAAAGGGGCAGTACCTCTCAGTGAAATAGAATTTGAGACTGTCAAAAGAGGAGCAACTGAAAATAAGACAATTTCTTTCCACAGTGTAGTTTTCAAAGAAATTAAAAAGTTTTTAGTGTGCCACAAAGACTAAAGCAACAAATAAATGACTTTGCTATTATATCATGTTCTTCTTGGAGTTTTTGGCGGTTTCGGTTTCATTTGAGGTTTTTCTTCTCCCTTCAAACTACTGTTTTGGTTTAAATTCTCAGAGTACTTCTTCCACTCCTTTACAACCACATTTCTAGTTTAGATATTGACTGGTGTGAGACAAAAACTGAAAAGAACCTTGGATAAAAATTACTTTTTTTTTTTTACAGCTAAGCTATTTTTCAGCAAATGTGGGCTGAAGTGGGACAGGAAAATTTCCTTAAATTTGAGTGAATTTTATGTTTGTCTAAGATTATGAACCAGTCAAACCTAATCTCTGAAGTCTGTGACAGTTTGTGCAATTTCTTGATCACTGAGTCTGTGCTCGATACATTCTTCTCAAAAGCCTGTGATGTACTTGTGCATGTCAGATGAACCATTTGAACGTTATAATAATATTATCAGGTATATTATGCAGTGGGTAGAAAGGGGAACAGTAAATGGAAAAAGATTTTTGATTTTTCACTGGGCTTTTCAGAGAAAGAGGTTATGAGATTCTTCTAGAGATGCTTTCCACATACCATTGAAAACTTCTGAGGATCGAGCAGCCTTTCCCCAGGAGGCAAAGGCCTCCATCCCGCCACTGGTGCATGGACATCCCCTGAGCAGCCAAGCCGTGGGGTGGTTGGTGCCCTTAAGCTCTTCCAGTCCTAGCTCAGCACATGCTGGTTTTCCAGGATATGCAAGATCTTTTTGTTTGGTTTGGTTTTGTTTTTTTAGAGCGATTCTGATACCAGTGTTAAGGACCACAAGTACATCATTCCTTGGCTCAGAGAATCAGAAAGCTTATGCTATCTGAATTCACACCTAAGACCCTACTGGCTAGAGAGGTCCTGGGCTGCTCATGTCCTTGTGCCACCTAGTCATGCAAAGCACGGATCAGTTGATTTAGAGCTGGCACCTAGGAGGACTCCAGCCTCCTGTAGATCTTGTAGCATGGAGGCTAACCTTTTGCAGCTACATTTGATAACCCTGAGCTGACATGAAATACCTGCTTGCCAGCTATCAAGGTGAACCTGGAGTGTGTCTCTTCCTTTTCTGGAAAGAGAAGGGCTGAAGCAGACAGCAAACCATCCTCTGTATTTTGTCATTTCCTTTATAACAGAACAAGCATCCTCCGCAAATGACTCTCCCTCTTTGTTAACCATGCAGCAAAAGCCAGGACAAGGAACCTTCCTTCTTAAGATAGATTATCTGAATCCCAGCTTCACAGAGCAGGCTGTGGTAGTACATCATAAAGGTTGAATAAGCACAGAGGTCAGTAGATACAGGATAAATGGTTGTTATAATCAGCCTGAAATGTACATTTAAAAAAAAAAACATCATGCATACACATGCACCTGATCCAAGCTGCTGTGCTAACTTTTACAAAATCTGTAAATAGGGTGAAATCAGAACTTCTGGGAGTTTGCTAGCTGCCACCTCTTCAATCCAGTTTCCTTTCACAGAATTCTTCAAAACATAGAGTCTTATGCAAACCAGCAATAACTACTTAAAAGTTCTGTCACTTTTCAGCTCAGGTGTCTGGTTCTCATGTCTGTCAGAGAGAGGCAGCAGCTGCCAAAGAACCCAGAAACTTTCTCAGTGATGGCTAAGTAGTGGGGGTGATTATTAACCCAGGTCGTATATCATGAGAGGAGCATTAATACAGCTCTGTATCCAGCCCAAAATGTGTGGTGAGAAGTTGGCCTGGCCTGAGTCCCTTACTACTCCTTACATCTCACATCTTGAGAGATGTAGGCATTCATCCCGTAAGGACCTTCCTGCAGTAGACTCTGTGAGACTCACTGAGAATACAAATTTCTCCATCTCACCATAATTTAATTAAAGTACCCACTCACATCAGGGTACTAGGTTAGCAGTTCTAGTAGAATCAGTGCTGTCCTGTTTTTGTTAAATGAATGGATGAACTTTTAACCAGTATTTCTTCTGTAGTGCCCTAAATCAGTGGAAGAATATCAAAGATTTGAAGATGAAATCTGTACTATTCCCTGTCATACAGATGTTTTTAACAGATTAGCAGTTTGATGTCAGGCCAGAGAGTACTGGACCAAGAAGATAGAGCACCAAATTTACATCCAGTGAAAATGATATTTTCTTCTATATTTTTTTCTTCTCAAAATTGATATACTTTAAATTTATTTTATCTATGCCAATAAATATTGTATTCTGTGCATTGACTTGCTACTGTGATTTCCATTATAAAAAGTAAACCAAACCAATTTACTTCTTTTCAGTAAAGGAGTGAACGATGGAATTATAGCAGAAGATGAAGGGTCATATTATGTCTGATTTAAGATTACCCCTAGTACATTTCTATATAGTAATTTCAGTCAAAAAAAAATTTAATGGCAAATTTTGAAAAGCTCTGAAAAGGGATTTTTGTAGTGAAGGCCTGTGGTTTTTTTCACGTAGGTCCCACAAATTTGATTGTAGTTGTAAACACCCACCACCTACATTCTTTGTGTAATCACTGGAGAGAGACAGAAACCTCCCATGAACAAACTAATCCATCCAATTTATGCCTGACTTAGAGTGGAAAGAATCAGGTATTTATTGTTGCTGATTGTTGTTTGATTTCACATAGCCAAAGTAAGGCAAGATGAACCTTACTCTAGTGGTGTCGAAAAAACCAAAAAACCCAAACAAACAAAAAAACCACATTTTCAGAGGAGGCAATAAATAGACATTGATTTTCTTCTAAGGTGTCTTAAGGTCTTGTTGACTTTCCTGATATTGATGCAGACATCATAACAATAACAGATGCCTGCAACATAATTTAAATATCCTTTTGTCGGTTCTCAAAATTTTTGGGGTTTTGTGAATGGATTGGGTAGCTGAAATACAGCTTCTAGTTGTGCCAAGGGAAATGGGAGTGTCAGCTGGACTCTTGCAGAAGAAGAACACACAGTTCTGGGTGCTCACATCCTGCCCCCTCCAAGTGCAAGGTGTCTCTTTTCCAGAGAGAACACATTGTATCTGTAGAGCAAGGGAAAGCAAGCACAGATTCTTTCTTCAAATGTCCTCAGCATTGCCGGTGCCACAGTGTACCTTAGTCCACTGAATACAGAAATTATCTCTCAGTGATGAAATAGTTTTAACTGATGTTCACGTGGAAATGTTCATTATTATTAAACACTTCAAAAGCAATCCTTCTGTTGCACTTTGGCACTGATTGCTGAATGGATCTTGCCTATCTTCCACTGAAAAATAGCTAAAATATCCCATTTGTGTTTTGTTTATACTGACAACTTTTTATTTTTTAGGTTGGGAGAGGTACTGGCCATGCATTTCTGATGGTAATGATTTAAAGTTATGACAGCTGCGGTCAATCTCTTGGACTTGTTTATGCTGGCATAGTGAGTTTGTTTTTCAAATTTGGTGTGTTCTGCAGTACATTTATACCTGCAACACCACATGTGCTTCCCCTATAGTGGCTTTAACTAGCTAGCAGATACCCTACAGCAGGAATTTTGGTCATGAATAAAGCTAAATCCAAGTTGCCTACGGAACAGTTGTCTAATTTGCCTTAAGCCTCTTAGCTACAAAACTGTCATTTCAAAGGCAGTAGCTAACTGTTTGTCTTTGGATTCGTCTAGACACCGCAGCATCAGACCTCTGAGTCTGTATAGCATTTAGAAAGAACTTCATAGGGTGATTCATATGACATATCTTGGAGGAAATTAATTGCCCTCTGCAGGGAGTGCATTTCTTCCCATTTGTAATGAAGGAAAATTGGGATGACAAACCAGCCTCGAATGCCAGTGTTTTGGATTCCTGGTTTAGTGATTATGTGTCTTGCCTTTATTTTTCGCATGTTTTAAATTGAAGTACTTTATTGTGTCACATAGTGATTAATAAGATTTCCGAAGTCTAATATGAAGAATGTGCTGTACTAATTTTTTTTTTAAACTGTTACGGAACCTGGTACCTATGTCACAGAAATCTTGTATTTCAAGTTGATGACATAGGCAGGTATTTGCACTAACTCCTCGTTTGTAAATACTCTTGTATTTTCTAATAAGAGGCATCATGCTTTGTACAGAGCTATTGCAAAATAATATTTTGGTCTGTCCACTTACATAAAAATATTTTATTCATGATTGTTTAACTTAGTGATATTAACTTTGAGCATATTTGTTTATGCACTGAGGCCAGTTGTACCAAATACTGATGCAGTTTGAGATGATTCCATTTATTTTGCTGCAGTGTCGTTGTGTAGAACTAAACTTCCACATGACTCTTTTTGTTTTTCTTTTTTTTTTTAATTTAAAATTTGCTTTTTTCACAATACTTAAACCAAGCAGACTGAACAGGAGTTTGAAAGTCCCTTCTTTTCAGTGTGATTTTGCCCATCACACTGAAAGGAGGAGGAAAGCAGGGGATGCTCAGTGAGCTGGGTTGCATTTCAGTTCTTGGGCACTAGTCCATCCTCAGAGCTGCACTAGCTGACTGAACTAGCTTGACTGCACAAGCTGGATTGTATAAGGATGGGTTAGGATCAAAGAAGGATTTCTCATTCATCCCCACTGTGCTTCCTGTGCACTCACTTTGTAGAAACCACCCTCCTTTTACTACTGCTTCTGCTGGCTTTAAGCCACATGGGAGCTTTTTTCCATCTAAAGAATTCCTTTGGATTAACTGCAGACAGGATTTAGCTTTATAGGTTTTTATAATTAAAAAGATTCTCCAGTGCATAGGATCTGGATGTATGTCTTCAATCTGTTCTGTCATTTTATTTTGTTAAAGAAACATTACTCTCATAGCAGGGTATTTCCTTGCTTAGCACCCTTAGTGAAGGGTTTTACCAGTGTCTGCTTAACTAATGTGCTCCTGTGCATTCCGCCATGTCCCTTATTAACTTCGGATTTCCCACTCACTAGCTCAGTACATTAGTCCAGAAGTTGTAGGTGAGCTCTAGTTGAGACTGAAGAGGATTTCATTTGGCTTTAGTGGCACCAGGTTCTGTGGGAAACTTTTCCCTGAGGAAAAGTTTGGGTCAGCAGTACCTGTGTGTGGGTCTGTATGTCTGTGTGATATGTTCAAGGAACTCATCATCTGGGTAGTCCTCAAAGCCTTTGAAGTTCTTCAGGGCATTGCTAATAAAACCCAAGAAACAAGTAATTTAGGGCATAGTATTTTGCACTAGCCAAACCCTACATGTCAGGGTCCTTATTTTCAAAAGGAATCATTGCCGATTAGTGATTCTTCTCAGTGATAGTCTACAACCAGGCCTCTCTTAAAACCAAGGTTTGCTGAATTTGGGCAAGATAGCAAGGGCATGAATGGGACTTTGAGGAGGATAGAAATAAGATGACGTTTCAGAACAAAAGCAGACAAAACTGTAAGTATTGTCATTTCAGAGCAATCAAGGAAATAAGGACGATGAAGACCATGAGTCTTGAGAGACATTAGCACACTCAAGCGGGTCAGCTCATGCTCGTCTCCCCCATGATACTCCCAGTGACAGTTAGATAATAGACATCTTTAAGGGCTTGATCTCCTTTTGGAAACATGATGGGTTGGTTGACATGTGTACTGGGGCGATGTGACACTTCAATCATCTTACTCCATTAGTGTTTTCTTGCCAAATTGCCTGCTTACTGTTATTTTAACACTCTTTACTTACACCCATTGCACAAAAACAAAGCCTACAATAAAAATTACCTAAAGCAATCCACCACTCATGATAGCAGAGCTTTATGGCAGCACATGATGGAATTCATTTTAAGCAATAAAATGCTTCTTTCTAATTGAACCTTAATTCAAGAAAGCATTCAAGCATAAAGAAGTTTTGGTGTTCCACTGAAAGCAGCTTCAGAAGGTGCTTCCTGTTAAGCATTGGCTTCATTCCTCTTCTCAGCATGAGACATTTTCACATTTTCCTTAATACCTTAAGGAGTATAATTTGAAAGTTCAGGTGAACATTTTATATATGACAACAAAGAAAAATATCAATAATGCACAAACCAGCATCTCTTTAGCAATTTCTCAGGTGTTAGAAATATATAAAAGATATTTGTGCTATGCATGTTTGCATTCTCCCTTGGAAGTAAGACTTTGGTTCAGATGTTCAACTCACTGTTCAAAATTTCTCCCATTCCTTTTCCATAACTCCGTGAGAAAACTCCTTTTATGGCATGCTTTTGTTATATAGCTGTCATTTAGGAAGGCCATTTTGTAGCCAAAGATGCCATGTTCAAAAAGTCTTTCAGCCTCTTTTGCATATCGTAAAGGTTCCTAAAATCCCAAAATCTTTCTGCTTTTTCATTTATTTGTGTATTTATTTGTCTTACATTGCAACTATGTGTGCTCTTTGGTCTTAGGGAAATACTAAGATCACAAGTGAATTTAAAATGATGATAATGGTCAAAGTAATTTGAAATTACACCACCCTTTTGTGAAATTTTGCAAAATACAAAATAAAACAATTGTGCCTTCTCATCAATCATACATACATATAGATGATGTAACTTTAGAAAATTTGTCCCCTTAGTTTCAAGAGAATTATAGTGTTCTGGCAGCTTCTTGTTTCTTCTCAATAATTTAGCAGTTTATGAAAAATATGTTGTGTTTACTTTTCCACTCTGATGCAATCAATGCAATTACAATTTGTGGAGAATCTAATCCACAATCTTTTCATTGCTGAGTATTTTAGAAAAATATGTAGTCCTGAAACATTCATCTGTTTGCAATTACTGCCATGGTTGCAGCCAGCATCTGTCCTGTGTAATATTAAATTTTCTCCATTCTCTGTGTAAATACCTTTTTCTGTTGCAGTTTACAGTCTCATATATATGGAATCTTCATGGAGGGAAGCAGTGAATCTTTGTTTTAAATATACTGTTGTAGTTGACAAGGTCTAAAATCTCACTGCATGTGATTATAAGAATTCCTGCATCTTTCCATCTGGGAAATTGACTTTAAGAATGAAAATCAAGTAGGGAATGACATGTACAGTTTTTAAACTAAACCTCTTTTTTAATCGTTTGTAAAACATTCAGGAACTATTCCGAACAAGATTTTATAGAATTGCCAAAAAACTGATTTCCATTTCAAGGTTATAGCACATCAAATGAAAAAAAATCAGTCTTGGAAGTCTCTACTATAAGCAGAAATTAGTGTCCTCTTACATATTCAGTATGTTCAAGCTGTTATTAATACTTCCAGTAGATCCCATAAACTTCACTGAACATAAGGTAACATGGATTTAACATTTTATCTACTTAAGTCAACTGTGAAACCAGGCATTGTATTACGATGGAATGATTTCCAGATTTATGGATGCCCCAATTGTATTCTGTGCCAAAATATTCATATTTATAGGTCCCTACAATTTTGTGTGTATATACATATAGAGCTTTATACACACATATAAGAGAAGAACACATGTATATTTATATGTAGAGAGAAATATTTATGTGCACTGTGTAACTGGCACATGTGAAAAGTTAATATTTGCTCTGGTGAGTGAAAGAGAAGAGCTACCCAGAGTTCAGGAATACAGCCTATTAAAGTGTCTGTCTTGTGTGAGCACAGTTATATCAGTATCTTGTTGGCTGGGAGTATTTATCTCTCTGCACTTGTTTAGAAGTGGCTGAGTCCAGCTCTTGGCCAAGTATGGCTTCTTTGCCACCCCAAACAGAGAAGAGCTGTGAACTTAACTTAATGGCAACCTACCAGGACATGGAAAATTTAGAGGCAGTTACTTTTCTTGTGAATTTAGAGACTCCCAGGAGGGGGAGGCTTCTTAAAAGCCAGCAACTTCTGTCCGTGGAGCTGACAGCCCTGACACTGTGCAAGCTTAGACACAGCTCCTACAAAGGAATTCTTTTCTCAAGTCTAGTAGCAAATACAGCTTGACTAGGACTAATCTATTACCTTTCACTTTGTTTATTATCCAGAAGGAAATTTTTTTTTCTAGACTTTTATGTAGAAGTTGTAACTCATGCAATTAAAAGCACAGCAGTCTATTAATCAAATTCATGTAAGTCTAACAATAACATTTTTAACTGTTTGATCCTTAGGTGAACTGCACATGGCAGCTGTCAGGGAAAGCATCTGAAAGGAGGCAGGATACTCTTGTGCTGCATGGTTTCAAAACCTCCTCGGAAACCTGCTTTAAAGACCAAAGTGTACATAATATAAAACGAAAATGTAGTCCAGAGAAGCTGTGTGTGCCCCATCCCTGGAAGTGTTCAGGTTGGCTGGGGCTTTGAGCAACCTGATATAGTGAGTGTCATCCTCTGTTAATGGCAGATGGCTTGGAACTAGATAATCTTTGATGTCCCTTCCAACGCACACCTTTCTATGATTCTGTGATATTATCCCTCAGGATCCTGCTGGATGTTTCACAAGGAGTCACTGCAGCAGCAGAAGGCTGCTGATTGTGTTTTGTGATCTCCTGCACTCGAATGTAAGAACTGTTGTGAGATATAGAGGAGGAGGGTACCATCACAGTGAAAAAGGGGGTTTCAGAGGAAGCGGTGTGTATCATCTAAGCCAATGCAGAAAATGTCATCCTGGCCTGACAGTTTCAGTTGCCCTGGGACATGCACCTGGATATGGTCCTTGTTGATTGGTCCAGAAAAACAGGAACTTGAAATCCCTGATAAATCTCCTTTGTTGGTAAAAACAGGAAACACATAACCAAGATTCCATGTTTTTGTCTTAAACCTCTTGGTCATCCCTGCACTCGCCTGTCTACAAAACACTGTGTTAGTTGCCCCCTTTTTTGCCTGGACATACGAAGTAGCTGCACAGGGTGGCTGAGTGTAAAAGAACTGGAGGGATCAAAGCCAGTCAATTCGTTTGACTTCTCTAGATAGGTTTGAGTTAGTCACAAACTGGTCCATAGAAATTACTTTTCAGTTCTTGATCTCCTACGTTTAAAAGAATATTTTAAAGTTTTCAGAATTGTCACACAAAAAAATGAAATTTCTTCTGAGTCATTGATTATTAATATCTATCATCTGCAGATAATTTATCCAGTTCCTTTCAGTGCTAGCTGGTAACTTATGCAGTGGAACTGGTAAATTCCCCAATCAAACAAGAATAAGTGCTAAGCGCTGCCAAGACAAAATTAATGAAATGCAAGGATTTGACATGGGGTGCCAGGTCAGAAATGAAGATGGCCAAAAGCTGCACACAAGATTTATTTACCAGCTTAAGTGAAGCCAGTAGCAGCTGTTCTGAAGAATGGATAAAGTCCAGACTCATGTTTGGTGAGGTCCATAAAGCAGCTCATTTCTTCATTGATTGGGTATTAGATTTTCACAGACATGTTTTCACAGTTCTTTCCTTTAATAGCCTAGTGCTTATCTCCTTGTTTTATGATCAGATATTCCTTTTTTAATAACCATAACTATTTTCTGTATCGCACAAAACCCCCCCCCAAACTATACAAGGTCTGTCCTAGTGCTGGATGATAGACAAACCTGAGGGTATTGGGGTTCCTTCTCCAGATGTCTAAGCCTTGAATGCCGATACAGAGAAACTGAATAGTCCTCTTGAGGTAAATAACTATTCAAGTATATAAGAGGCTGTAACAACCTCTGAAAGTCCTTTATTAAACAAAAGATCCTAAGTCATCATACCTTATTATCTCTGGACTGATGATGACGGATCTGTTCCTAATCAGAGGGCTGAAGTTTCAAAAAGTGTAACTGGAACCCTCATCTCTCCTATTTTCCTCTGCTGCCATATGAGGTTTTAGTAGTGGTCGGAAACATGAGTGCAAGTTTCCTATAATGCTAAAACCAAGGTGAGGACATATCCAAAATGTTTATTTCGAGTTTTATTAAAAAAAAAAAAAATAAAAAAGGAAAGAAGTTGCTACAGGATTAAAGGTATAAACTGGATTAGAGATGAGATTGGAAAGCAATAGTGATTAACACCTGTTTGAAAGAAGGTTTAACAGCTGTTTAATTCCAAAACATTAAGAAACTGTTCAAGTAAAACAGACTAGGGGGAAGCACACTAAGGAATAGACAAATACTGGAAAGATTTCCAAGAGATTTTAGGAGTAGATAAAACAATAGTTTGCTGAAGGGAAAGGGGATCACCACAAGTAGAAGATTTAAGATTGAGTGGTACAGTAAAGCTATATCACAGTGATTCAAAAAGGTACAAAAATCAATTTCTCTGTTGTTTCCTGGTGCCAATGAGTGGAAGAGGTACTAGTAATTTGAGAAACAGTAGTTTTTAGGCTGTACAATTAGTAGAGCTATTGAGTAGCACCTGTAGTGTAGCAGTAGTGTTGTACTTATACGCATGTTAACTCTTCATTGCTTTCTGACCTATAGTATCTGGCACATTTAAACAGAAATCCTATAGTAATTAATTTGTTTGTCATTTCCTTAACTCCAGCCTACCTAGATAAGTCAAAGTTTGTTTTGCCACTGACTTCAGCTGTGATATTACTTAAACTACTGAGTAGTTGTAATGCCTTTGATATTTTAGCAACAGTCAAGATTGAGAGACACTGTGAGTGGTGGGACAAACTGGCTTACTGGGGTGTTGGCAGTAGAGGATGGAACATTTTACCATATACCATTCTGGAGACTTCACATGAAAGAAATCAAAGGGGACATGAGAATGTGCTTAAAATTTCCTGGGAAAGCACAGAGAAAACAAGATATGATAATACCACTGGAGCCTTAAATAACACTATCTGAGTGACACCAAAAGTCAGCTATGTAGTATTGTGGATGTAATTGCTGAACTGTAGCAGTCCTGGCAGCTTTTGAGAATCAAATGAATCATGTATTTGGGTGGTATAAGATTCTTAAGCGTATTTAATTTTCTCTTGCTGTTGAATAAGAAGCAACACAGACCAAGAGCTACACGGTGTCTTGGCAGTCAAGTAGGAGAGACTCCAAACAAAGAAAGAGTTGGAACAGATCCCTGAAAATGAATATACTGGACTGGAGCAGATAGATGAAGCTAGGCAATGAAAACAATCCTTTTTTTTCCTTTTTTTCCGTATGAAATCAATTGAAAGTGAAAGACTACTATTTGAAGTGTCAAGTAATCTTGATAATTTGTGTCTTTTTCTGTAAAAATTGTGTTGGTACTTTCTCTAGAAAAAAGTGTTGATTTCCTGAGTATCGGATATGTAAATCTCATTACTTATGTGAAGTAACACAATGAACTTGTAAACTGTAGTGGATTAAATCTGGAGGATAATAACTTAGATGAAGAAAATAAGATGTGTTGATGTTATTGGAATTTTTTCAACTGATTTGAATACAGTCACAGTCTTACTGCCTGCATCTAGATTTTTTTAAGCCTAGTAGCATGTGTTTAACAGTGGCAAAAAAAGTGTATTTATAGACAGGAGTACAGTAACAGAGTACCTTCACTTGCTGTACTACTCGGCAGGGTATTTCTTTGCCAGATGCAGTTTCTCTGTGTTTTGTAATCCTCTGTGGGTTTCTGTTTCATCAAGTCATCCAATCTGCTATGTAGCCCACAGAAAATTTTAGCATCTTCACAATCCTTCAGCAATGAATTCCTCAAGTAATTGCTTGAAGTCTCATCAGCTCTTTCTTTTTCTTGAGCCTGACTGTTACTGCCTGTTTGATTGCCTCTGGATCTCATACCTGAAAAGCCAATGAACAGTTAATCCATGTGTGTCTTTTTCCTGACACCTGTAATTACACAGACATGCATTACACCGTCCATCTGTCCTCCTTTCACAGAGTGAAGATTTGTATCTTATTTAGTCATTCTGCTTCTGGAAGGTCTTCTGTTGATTTACTAATTCTGCTGCCCTTGTCTGAAGGTTTTCCAGTGCTACTGGCTCCGTTTTTTGAGATAAGTAGCCTAGAAATGCATGTTCAATCCTGCATGCCACTCTGAAACTACAGACACATACCCGTTTGCATTAGTATGAGTGAAGCAAATTCTGTTTGACAGAAAATGGGCATAGTAATTAGAGAAAACTCTTCTCAGCTTTTGGGAACCATGACTCCAAATTGTTTGCCTCATCCCTTTTTATAAAAGAAGAGTTACAGAGTACTTATTTTCTTTTCCTGAAGCCAACTTGGCAGAGGTAGCTGAGGTATGTAACTGGTCATAACTCATTTATGCACAGACAAGAAAGGAAGATCTATAAAATATATTGTGTTTTGTTTATGTCAGTCTATTTCAATGCTGGGAGCATAACTTTTATTCTACTAATTGAAATAAAGATCAAACAGTGCTGCAAAACCTGAATCATTATCTTGTAGAAACGCTTGCTAATGCTAGTAATCAGTCCTTTTAGTTCCTGTACATATGTTAAAATTCTGCTTATTACTCACTGTAGCATATGGATCTAATGGAAGTAATAGAAGAACTTTTGTTATTCACTTGAATTTTCACAATCTCTGCCCAGCTGAACTTGTTGTTCTGAGTTTGTTAAAAATGTATCTCAGGCTGTGGAACTGTAGAATTTAAGAGAATAGGAATTTACTGAGTCATATAATACTGAAAATAAGAGTTGGAAGACTACTCACTGAGCCATGCAGAATCCACTGTTCTTTTCTGTCTCTTGTACTCTAATTACACATATCACAAAGTTAAAATCCCTCTTTTTCTTTAGACTTTAAGTTTATAATTCAAGTGTATGTGTTTCTCTTCAAGACATCCAAATAAAATAAATCAGCGATCCTTTAACAAAAGGTTAACAGTTCAGTTGTTTTTCCAGGTTGTCTGTTGGGAAAAGGAGTCATCATTCAATCTCATTTCACTCACATCTGCCTGAAAAATTCACAATTTATATTATAGGACTGTTGAGATGCATTTATAATCAAGTTCTCCTCAGCTGGCAGTGACAAACATAACCCAGCCATGGGCTAGAACAATTTTGATTTTCACCAGAGTAATGTTTGAAAGCTCCACACATGCCAAAGAGTGATATCAATTCCTTAGCACTGAAAGGTGTTATCTTTTTTACTGTATATCAACAGCCAAAGTAGAGGGAAGCTTGAGTGAGCAGAAAGCCCATGGTCAATACATTTCCAAACTTTGAGGAACTATTAAACTTGAAGGTGTTTCACTGTATTATAATGGATTTTTAATTACAAGCAATACAAAAATAATTTGATTCTGTCATGCTTCTCTGTGACAGGGCATTAGAGATTATAATCTGCTAGTTCAGAAATGCCTATATCGGTCTATATCTCATGTCACTGTATAATCTGAATGCAGCACCACTTTGTGTTTTTTATTTTGTTGTGTTGCTAGGTTCTTTGCTCAGCAACTGCACTGCAAAGCTTATTCTGCTCTTGATGTGTTTTGGTATGGGATTGAAATATTCACTTGATTCCAGCAGTGCTCAGCATCTTGATCATACTGACATAGATCTCACCCTTTGACAGTTATGCAAACCCTTGGGATGTCACACATTTGCATTACTCTTTCAGAAGGAAAAAGACTCAGCCTGCATTGGTTCATTTGAGTCCTTACCACAGGCTGCAGTCCTTCAGGTACTACCCCAGCATGGGTCCCTTCCATTGGGTGCAGTCCTACAGGAAAAGGCTGCTCTAGTATGGGTCCCTCACGGCGTCACAAGTCCTGCCAGCAAACCTGCTCCAGTGTGGGCTCTCCTCTTCATGGGACCGCAGGTCCTGCCAGGAGCCTGCTCCAGTGCAGGCGTCCCTCAGGGTCACAGCCTCCTTTGGGCACATCCACCTGCTCCAGCGTGGGTATACTCCATGGACTGCAGGTGGGTCCCTTGCACTCTCAAGGACCTCCCAGGCCTGTGGAGCACAGCTGCTTCACCATGGTCTGCACCACTGGCTGCAGGGCTATCTCGGATCCAGCACTTGGAGCACCTCCTCCCCCTCCTCTCCACTGACCTTGCTGTCTGCAGGGCTGTGCCTCTCACATTCTCTTGCTCTTCTGTCCAGCTGCCGTGGTGCAGCCATTCTTCCCCTTCCTAAATATGTTCTCACGGAGATGTTACCACTGTCACTGATGGGCTGGGCCTTGGCCAGCAGTGGGTCCATCTTGGGACTGCCTGGCTCTGGCTCTGTTGGGCATGAGGGAAGCTTCTGGCAGCTTCCCACAGAAGCCACCCCTGCAGTTTCCCCCCACCCCTGTGAAAACCTTGTCATGCAAACCCACTACAGCCCGAGGCTTAGCTCCCCTAAACTCATTATGTGAGTTCAGAACCAGCACTTCTTACATTGCATCTTAATGTCTCCTCAATTAAAAGGTCTCAGTTCTGATTAACTGGTTTATCCCTTTTCTTCTTGATGTCATTGGACTTACCTGCAATGGTCCAAAGCAACTGTTGTTTACCCTGACGAATCACATTTTCTAATGGCATAGTTATTATTAATAAAAGCACATTATAACAGAGGGATCAGTCAGTGATTAGTTACATTTTATCTAGTTTTATGAACATGAATAAAGAAATAGACATCCAAAATTTTAGTTATTCATTGGTGTAAAATTAAAAGTAAGCATTTTTTCATTTTAAGGCTGCTTGGGATGAAAAAGTATTTGCACATATATTTTGGATTATCAATAGAAATTACTAGCTTGTGCGTGAGAATCAAGAGTGAGTCATAAAGAAACAGGGGAAGAGAGAATTCCTATCAGCCAGACAAGATAGACTTCTGTGCTCCATGAGCACTACTAGAAGCATATCTAATGAAGGAATAAACCACAAAGTCAGACATTCGAAATGTATTCCCAAGCAAGGCATCTAGATCCTGCAATTGCCAAGTATGGTCTGTTTATACTCATCATAAATGTTAATGCTATGACTGGAAGAGAAGAGGGAAGAAGAGGGCAGGAAAACCAGCAGGAGTCATAACAGTGGCAGAACATGGAGTAAGTCATTCTTCATGAAATGGACTGCTTATGTTACTGGAGGTCAGCCTGTATCTCATTCTCATTATTAGACTATGCATTTGCAAGGTGTAAATAATAACTACTGCCTTGGAAAAAATTATCATCCTTTATAAAGGGACATAAAAACTGCAGATGAGTATGGTTGGACTGCACATTTCATGTGGCTGGCTGTAACAAGGAAAAATACCAGAAGGAAGAGTCATAACCCATGCTGAGTTAATGGTGGGACTCAGTGATCTCATCTTCCATGAGTCTATAATTTGAATTTTTTTGTAGTACTTTCGGTATGTGGTCAGAAAAGTTAAGAACTGAAAGACCATATCTATAAAAAATACTGCCAGGAGTTACTTCCAAAACAGAGACTGTAGCAGACTTACAGCAGTGAACTGTATAACAAGCACTGTAGTATGTGGGTGGTGCTACTTCTGCCATTTATAGGCAATAAATAGTATTCACTTTTGCTTAAGAAAGAATACTTAAAATTGCAAAATAGTTGTCATAGTGTAACCAAGAAGACAACTTTTAGAAATTGTACTACATTGCTTGTTGTTTATAGCTAAAGAATCTAACATTAAACAATTACTTTTTATGGACAAAATTTCTAGATCTTTTAGCCCAAGGCATATTTAAATATGCAGAGAAAAGACTGCAGTGAGGAAAAGTTTAAAAATTTATGCAGCTTTATTTGAAAACAATCACATCTGTGCTGATCACACAGGTGATACTAAGTATCAGAACACACTTCCTAATTTTTCCTAAAAAAAAAATTCTTTTTTAATTGAAATTTTTTTCCTAAGGGAAGTGCTGGCTTGTGAAATTGATACCATCCAAGTAGTCTGGGAGAAGAGATTAATTTTGTTCGGAGCTTCCTTTCATTAACAATTGTTACAGAAGGCCAGCATTTTTCTTGCATAGAATTACCTCCCGATATCTGTTTATCTCTGAGTGTTTTCACTTAATTCTCAAAATTGTTTCAAACATTTCATAAGAGCATCTGTTGTGTAATTTTGAAAATCTCTATGTGTTTTTTGTTTAATTCATGTAATTGTAGAATCACAGAATTGTTTGGGTTGGAAGGGGCCTTAGAGATCATCTAGTTCCAATCTCCCTGCCACGGGGAGGGACACCTTCCACTAGACCAGGTTGATCAAAGCCTGGCCTTGAACACGTCCAGGGCTGGGGCATCCACAGGTGCTCTGAGCAACCTGTTCCAGTGCCTCACAACCTCATTGTGAAGTATTTGTTCCTAATATCTAATCTAAACCTACCCTCCTGCGGTTTAAAGCCATTAAGTCTTGTCCTGTGGCTATCTGCCGATGTAAAAAATCAGCAGCTTTTTTATAAGCTCCCTTTAATTACTGGAAGGCTGAAAAGAGGTCTCCCCTAAGCCTATTCTTCTCCAGGCTGAACAACCCCAACTCTCTCAGCCTGTCGTCACAGAAGAGAGCTCCGCCCCTCTGATCATCTTGATAGCCCTGCTCTGGACCTGCTCTAGCAGATCCATGCCTTTGCTGTGCTGGAGACCCCAGAGTTGGATGCAGCACTCAAAATAGAGTTTCAGAGAGCAGAGTAAAGGGGCAGAACCACCTCGCTCATCCTGCTGGTCATGCCTCTTTTGATAAAGTCCAGGATTATCCCAAAATAGTCAGGCATCTGTAAGTACCACACAATGTATGCAGGGTTTCAAAGCAAAATCCTGCCTTCTAAAGTGCCCACAGTGGGTGGTCTCATATGAGCACAAATATTCATGGTTGAACAGAAGCTTCAAACTTAGATAACTAACAGTAAATATGATTTATAGAGATTTTTTTAATAGGTAGCACAAGTGTTTTTGATCCAGACCAGTATGTCTGTGTGCATTTTGGATGTATGTTTGAGTAGGTCCAATGGCTTCATCCTAAAATCTAGCTAATTTGTGAATGCTGACTTCCATTTGAGTTTTGAATCAGGTCAGTCTTGCAGCTTATTCATGAAGTTCAGCAAGTGCAGTATTGGGTGTTTTTTCCACCGGCTGGAATGAGAGTAACATCTCTTCTGTATGCAGCTCTTGTCCCAGGTAAAATCAGTTTCACAATCCCAATTCTGTGAGTCACTGGTCTATGTGACTCACCCAAACCACCCAATGGTATCTTGAGTTCCAGCCTGATGCTTTGCTCACCGGGTAACTGAACAGAAGTACAGCTATTCTGAAATCTTTTGTTCCCCTTCCTAAGAGTCTCTCCTAAGCATGTTATATAAGCATGTTCTCACCAGCGCAAGAACAGCTGTGACAATACATGAGTGTATATTTAGTTCTGTGATGTGGAGCTGCTTGCAGGAGTTCTCTTACTCAGTTTTGCAGCATCTATGGCTTTTTGGCCCTTTGAATAGAGGTAAACGGGGTATGAGCCATTCTTCTGGAAATAAAACATATTTGTCATTCCTAAACAGGTGCTTCGGAGTTAGCTTATGTACACAGTGATCTCATAGGCTCCTTTACTTTTAATAGTTCAGGATGAATGTCTTAAGGAGGAGGAAAAAAATTAGATGTTGTAATGTGATCTGTAAGTTCAACAATTCCACAAAATTTTTTTTAGAGAGTCCAAACTTAGATTCACTGACTACGCATTTATTTCCTTTTAATTGCCCTCACTGCTTGCATTTCAGATGAAATTAGCTTTTATTTATATTAGAAGTTGCTTTTATATGGTGGCTTACAAAAATAAGAAGTCTCCACATGTGCAAGAAGAAATTCTCCTCTGAATACTTTGTATCACTTAGCATTCAAGGATCTGAAAAGGTGGCACTTTTCTTGACATGTTACACATAATTTTGTAGCTAAGTTCTGGACTGTATTATTCATTCTAACTGAGATCTTTGTGTAGTTTCCTTTCTGTCTTGGATTTTTGCTTTTCAGGATGTGGTGGGCAGGGAGCGATGTAGAAGTGAAACAGAAAGTTTGTAAGTAGCTGTAGCCAACAAAATGACCTGAAATAATGATCTCCTTAGAGGTTTGCTTCATGTAAAATGGTACAACTCCAGGAAAGATGATAAGCCTTTCATAAGCCAAATACATTCAATCTTTTATATGCCCTGTGCATTCACAATGTCACTTAGACTGCTGTGTAGGGCAAAGTCTTCAGAGTACTGTTAAACCCCATTAAAACCCACTGAGATTTAAGTAAGTGCTAGAGTGCTTGCTGAACCAAGGATAGTCTTCTAGCTCTGTCTGTAGGACTGTTTTTGTGAAAATACATTTATTATTTATAGTCATCGCGATGTCCCTCCTCTAAATTTAATTCACCACAGCTGCCGTTTTAGACAAAGAAATCACTGGCCCTACTCATAGCAGCCATGTGCAAGCAAATGAAGAGATGGCAGAGAAGAACAAAGTAAGAGTGTGTTTTCTGCAGTGTCCTCAGCAATGCTTCAGTTCCACTGTCCCTTGCCATTTCTCCCCAAAGTCTCATACACTGCCCCGCAAGATTGCACTGAGGTAACTCGCTCAGGCCAAAGATCTCCTGCTTGTGTGTGAATCTCAGAAAGGCAACTGGCACATTTGTGCCATCCTTACCTCAAGGATACAGGCAGTAAGTAGAAGGCTCTGGCTCTTCATGCCATGCTCCTGTTCAAAACCTGTCCTTCACTTTGACAGACATAGTTAGATAAAATAGGAAACATGGAAACACTCAGGCAAACATTAGGCTTACTGGCCTGGAAAAGGACCTAGGTTTTTTTTCCATTTTGGGAGAAGTGGAGGAAGGAATGTTTCCCTGCTGGGAGGGGATTTCCTTTTGTTGGTTTCTCCAGTCAGTGTTCTCAGCAGCTGAAGAAATCATGCTTGGTAGGACAATCTCCTAGGGTGCCATTTGGCTTTTATGGATGAAATTCTAGTTAGGGTAGGATCAAATGCTGTTGGCATAGCAGCACAATTACTTTTGAGAAGTCCTAGGGAAGTCCGTGGTTGGAGAGCTTTTCGTGGCTTGTTCAGTGTTTCACTGGTTCCCTGCATCGTGATCCAGCTATCTAAAACCCAGCTCCTTCACTACAGATCATTGGCAGAATTTGTCTCTGGACAGTGCTGTGGCTGTTTGCTAAATGATCATGGGCACTGTGGCCATGGAAACTTGAAGAGATGTGAGCTTGACTGAGTTTGATGAGTAAAAGCTTTTACCATCTGAGTTGGTAGTCTTCCATGTTCCTTTATCAGGAAAAAAATATTATGCTGGTCCATCATGCTTGGTGTCTCACACTGACATTGTCTCCCAAGCACATCTGCTCCTCTCTGCAGCACACACAGCTGTGAGAACCATTTTCCCCTGTCCATCACAGTTACTGTGTCCCCTCTGAGCCAGCCTGGGATGGTTCCCAAGTTCATTCTGACACGTCAGCACAGACATAATGAAAATTCGTAAAATCATGTTCCATCTAAAATACCAGAGAGGTGGATATTTATTCTAAGCACAGGTCTTAAATATGCAACTTTAAATTCTTCTATAACTATTAAGTCTGGAGAATTCTGCTTTTATGTTCTCTTTCTGAAGCTGCATTAGCACTGTCTGGACTACATAACCTTGTTTAGTGATAGCTGTAGAATTGCTGCCTCTTGTAAGATGATGATGTGTTCGGCAAATTTCATCTAGTGTGGCTGGTGCAGTCTTGTAATAAAATATAATTTGGTCTTTACAATTGGAGAAACAGATCTTCCCAGGTAATAGTTACTTTCCTTTGCTGTTGCTGCAACTACTAAATTGTTTTTCCTGTCACTGCGTGCCCAAGGGTGTCTATAGATCTTAAATGAGACCAAAACCAGTGAAATAGCCTCATCAATATCTTGTAGGCTTCGAGAGTGGAGGGAGCCAAAAGGGCCATGATTCCTTGTGGAGATACAATTTGTGAGAGTCCATGTGAGTGAGGGAGGAAGAGAAGGACATGGCCCCTTTCATGGTGTAACAAGAAGCGTGGAGTCTCAGTGCTGTTGATGGGCAGCTCCATGATTCTGACAGCTTTCCTTGTCCTCCCCTTCCCCACAAAGCAAATCCATGAGTGATGCTTCATCTGAATGGCGGCCAACACTTTCAGTCAAATAAAAGCTAATCTTTCCTTTCACATTTGCACTAAGACAGCAGAGACAGGACTTCAGTCCCTCTCCCCGAACCATCAGCTGCCTTGGTGCCACTGTGCAAGTCAATACAAATTCAGCCTCAGACTTCATCTGTTAAAGAGAGAGAATCTCTCATTCAGGGAACAGTTTCAGGTGAGGTTTGCTGTCAGCACTATGCCTCTCTGGGGAGGGTGTGGTGTCCCACTGGCACTGCTGTAGCAGAGACACAGTGCCGTACACTTGAAGACAGACCTGAAAATTAGCACGTTTGTTGTTTCTATTTACAGCTGTTTTTTAAGACTTCTCACAGGGGCTGTGAAGTCCCGAATTGTACCTGCTAGGAAACAAAGTGCTATAATTCTTTCATTATTTACCATGTTTTCATGAGTAGTAACAGCAGACTGTGGAACCTCCCCGAACGCACATCTTGCAATGACTGTACTTTGAAGTCATCAAGTCATCGCTGCCACGTTACGTCGGTGTGTATATGAGTGTCACTGCCATATATCACAAACAGGAGAGTAATTTCCTGTCAATCCAAAGAATAGGAATGAAATTAAAATGAATGCTACAGGTTTTCCATTTCAAGCATTTAGCTCGTGCCTCTTCCGATGTCACTAATTAGAGCGAAGTGTTCCAATAAGTGTATTTTGTGTTTAAAAATATTAGAATCTTGCCTTTATTTGAGCTGCAATATTGGAGTAAATTAAGGAAAAGGTAGCAAGTTTTACTCAATATTTCTTGATTTGCCCTTCTCTGTGATTAAGACTCAATATGTAATATAAAACTGTGATTCCTAATTAAATTTTACAGTTAGATAATGTTTAACTGCTACATTCTTTCCTATAACTGTGAGAAAACTTCTGTCTTTTGCTGACATGTTCTCTGTGAAAAGACTTTTGAATTTACTAAGACTGTTTATTATTCCTGCTATCATTTAGCTGATTTGCAATTTGCATCATCCTGCAGCCTCATTTATCCTTCAGGCAACGAAAACCAAAGTACAACTGAGGTAAATTTTTACCAAGCAAACCAAAACCACACAACTAAACAAAAAGTAATCTTCACACCCAGCTGTTAGCAAAAACTGTGAAAACTCTGTTTTCAGTTCAATATGCTTGGCAATTTGTGGTGTGCATTCCTGCTGGTGGGGAATGTTTAGAGGCATTTGCACAATGCCCTTAATACCATTGTTTAACTTTCGGTCAGCCCTGGAGTGTTTAGATAGTTGGACTAGATGATTATTGTAGGTCCCTTTCAACTGAAATACTCCTGTTCTAGTCTAGTCTAGTCTAGTCTAGTCTAGTCTATTCTAGTCTATTCTGTTCTTTTCTAGACCTGTCCCAGTGGTTGCCTCTCTTTGCCTAAAAGCAAAGATAGAGAAAATAATATATAAATCTTATGGCTGTCTTACCTCAGTACAAGGTTGAATACAGCTGAAGCACATTTTTTTACCCACCTCTGTAGACAAGAAACTGGACACCAAGGAAGATCAAAGCCTCATTTGTATTGTAGAGGCCAAGATACCCAGGGAGGACAAGTCATGCAATTCCTCTGTATAGAACTACTGGGCAAGCAGAAATGCAGTTGGACACAAGCCGTGTCTGGCTAAAGGTGGGCAGTGTGGTCCCCAGTTCTGTCTTTGTTTCTGTGCCTGGAGCCCAGACTCAAGAGGAGGTTGCAAGTGGTTTCACTGCAGCCTCTCAGCATGTGTAAGTGGGACTTTCCAGCACTGGCTAAATTCTCTCAAAGCAGGACAGTGTCCTCTGGCCTCAGTGGGTTGGAGGCTCTCACTTCCCATAAGAGAGTGCGGCATCACCTGTGAAAGCATTTTGCAGTGAGCAAAACAGGATGGTTGGCAGGTGTTCACAGGCAGCAAGGATGCTGGCAGACGTGCACAGTTAGGGAGTAGTAATAATCAGTAAACTCCTAAATAAGGCCTGAACCAACATTTCTTGTTCTATGGAGATCATTTAGTGATGCTGCTGTGGTGTCTTTTGCAGTGCATCTGGGTTCTTGCTAATTCTGTTTACTGTGTGAGGGTCTTTACCTGAGCAAAGCAGCTACTGAGGAAATGAAGCAGCATTGCATGATTTGGCTCTTAGTTTACTTCAGGCAGTTAAATATGGGCACATGGGACTTTTTTTAAAAATTTCTTGTTCCGTTAAGGTGTAATGAACCTTGCCTGAGGGTGCTTTATTCAGATCACCTGAATCTTTTATAGCTGCTATTTGCATATTTCATATAAAGAACCCTGAATCTGTATGTGGCATTTCTCTGACTTCATCAAACAAATATGAAATTCTTCCTTGCAAGAGCTAGTGGAGAAATATATGAGGGATAGAAATTTCTTTTAATATAATTTGGTATTTATGGGACTTAATGACTCTGTGAGTGTTTTTAATGAAATCACATACACTATATTTGTAACCTTACATTCTCACAAAAAAAATCTTAGTGTCTCTATTCCAATCTTTTATAACATAATTACAATTGATTTTTGTCTTTAAATCTGTAATCCATAACAGAAATGCCCTCACTTTGCATGATATATAAAAATATTTATAAGTATTCAAATAGAAATATAAAAAATAGAAATATAAAAAATTATAAACAGTCCAGTAGGAATGCAGACCTGTTATACAGTAGGAGCATCTTCAATGATCACATTTTTTCAGGTAGTTCATATTACAGTTTGTTCTGTGTCCACAGATTTGGTATTGTGTGCTTAGAAATGAGGAGTTAAAAAAGTTTACCTCACTGCATCTGAAATCTGAAGTAAGAAATAGAGAACATAATTCATTCTGCTATTGAGGTTCATGAGTTGTCATTAAGTGTAAATAAAAGTCAGTAAAACCAAGAGATAGTAAAAATAAAACAATATTGCATCCAGCCTTTAGCAGAAAAATTGATATCAGAATTTTTTTTTGGATGAAAGCTTTAAGGGGAGATTATTATTCCAGAATGTTGAAATAATCTGTTTAGATATATTTGGAACAATGTCTCAAAGTTTTAGTTATTTGATTTTTTGTTTAATTTTAAAATTATTTAAAGGCACTATTAATGTCAAAATTGTAACTCTTTTTTAAATTTTTGATTTATCAGTGTATTCTCTTCCCACACTTCCATCTCTCAGCATTTCATTTTCTTGAGTAATATTGAAATAGTCTCATTTGGAACGCAGTTCAGTTTTGAAACCTTGAAATCCATTGTAAAATGGCATTTTGATCCTTTGCAAAGTCTGTCTGTCATTAAATAATGACTCCAAATTAAAAGATTTTTTTAGTATTTCAGCATGCAGATTTCATCTTTTTTTTGGCGGTATACCTTTTAATAGTCTTTATCTAATAAGAGATGATTAGCACATTCATTGGCTGTTTGAACTGTTCATATGATGATAGATTTTTAATGTAATTGGAATTATGAATTATTGACATAAAACATGTTATGTATGAAAGTCTGCAAAGAAGAGATGGGCGAAGTAATACGCTCAGACTAACCAGCTATTACAAGTATTGTGTATTTCAGTCTGGCTTTCTGGGCAGCTGGAGCAAAGTTGCCACCTCTGGCACAGTCTTTCCACGTTATTAAATTTTCCTGCAAAATTACTTTGTGATAAGTAATAGAAAAGATAAACAGAGTAGTGAGAGTCAAACTGAATGCAAATTGCTCTAAATTTGCATGAGTTTCCAAAGAAATGGAGTACCCAGGGCTCTGTGCCTCTGAGTTGAAGGTTTTCTGTACCGAGGAGAGAAAGAAAGTACCCAGGCAGCAGTCTGTTCACATTAGCTTTATTTTCCTGAGCGTTTCCTTGGGTTGTTTCTGTGCTGGATAAGATAGCAGAGATTAGCTAGTACAATTTATCTGTTATACGCTCTCTCTTCTCTGAGACAGGTTAAATTAAATGGTTCCTGGAGCTCTGTCTGCAGCAATATTCCCTGCCTGGAGCTACACCAAGGTGGAACAAGTAGCTACACTGGGAAATGTAAGAACAAATTATCTAATGAAAATTTAACTTTGAAATAATATGAAGAATCATAGAATCACAGAATATTCTGAGTTGGAAGGGTCCCGCTGGGATCATCACAGTCCAGATTCTGGCCCTGCACAGGACCATCCCCAAGAGTCCTGTGCCCTCATGTGCCCAAGAGCATTGTCCAAGCATTTCTTAACTCTGTCAGGCCGGTGCAGTGACCACTGCCCTGGGGAGCCTGTTCCAGTGCCCAACCACCCTCTGGGTTAAAAACCTTTTTCTTATATCCAACCTAAACCTCTCCTGACACAACTTCAGGCCATTCCCTCATTCTGTCACCACAGAGAAGAGATCAGTGCCTGCCCCTCCTCTTCCCCTCATAAGGAAGTTGTAACTGCAGTGAGGTCTCCCCTCAGTCTCCTCCAGGCTGAACAGACCAAGTGACCTCAGCCACTCCTCATTCAGCTTCCCCTCAAGGCCCTTCACCATCTTCAAAGCCCAAGAAGGAAAAGGAGAGAAAAAAAAATACCAAGAAAGAAGTTTATTTTTATTGGCAGATTTGACAACACCATGTCTCAGCTATGATCTCCACAAGCTGCAATTGTGTTCAAAACCAGCCCTTATTTCCACCATTTCTATTCAAGCTCAGCTGGTTCCTGCACCACACTATGAGGAGCTACATATTCATTTCACAAGCTGGAAGTCACATTTGGTTCAATAACAGCAACTAAATCCAGCAGCAAACAAAGGTCTGACCAAAACACAGAGGAGAGATGTGTGTCCACACACTGTTCACGTGACAGCTGCATATACTACACAGGCACTGGTAGGATCTCTGGGAAAGAGCCGTACAGCTGTGTGCTGGCATTCCCTCCACCCAACACAGGGACAACAGGTGCTTCCTGACATTAATGAAGGCACTAAGACACTCTCAGCCTACCAGCACTGCTTCAGTGTTTTCATGCAGAAAGGCTGCAGGGAATGGTGTTTATTTTAGATTATAATTGCTGGGTTTCTCTTCTTTCATACAAAGGAAATCAGCAAAACAGAGATTATTGCGCCAACTTAACTTAGGTATTTCCACACCATCCAGCTTTCAGGTTATTGTTTTCACGGTAACTTTGCCAGCTTCCGCTGCTCTTCTGTTGAAGTAGAGGTGGTATATAAGAACTGGAGCGTTCGGAGATGATGTACAATGTGCAGTGAGTGAGTAAATGTCACTGATTCATTAAAAAAGCCCCACAGCAATCTCAAATAAAGATGAGAAGTAAAGAATTTTGACGTGATCCAGAGAGGGAGGAAAACTTTTAATTAATTAGAAGCCTTCGTTCCACACGCTTCTTGCTTAGCTTTGGAGAGATGTCTTTGAAATATTTTCCTCACATACTTAAGTCATTTAGCTGGATGAGAAAGGCCACACTCGCCAGTAAACACAGTATACTTTTAAAAATGCTATGGCAACAGACAAGTGCTTTTGTTGGCATAAATTACATCATCATGGGGGGGTACTGGAATTATTTTGGATGAAGAGTCCCCTGATACATGAGACTTATCCCACATCCCATTCTTTATGAAGCATATTTTGTCCAGGGTGCAGTCTTCTGAAGGGAGTTGGTGATGGCTCTGGTTCTCTCCTCCTAAACCATTGTCTTCTTCCTTCCTGGTAGTAAAAGTTTTCTTTCTCCGCACTTTCTCCAGTTTGCAGTGGATTGCAACCTTTTTCTGCCAGTTTTTTCTGCAGCTGGTTTTCCTGGATGCTGGCATGTGAACTTCCCAAGGCATTGTAGTGGATCACGATTCCCCTCGCTGAAGGTCTGGATCACTCTCTGACCCCTTGCAGTCCTGAATTAGTGACGTCTTCCCACATAAGCACATTTCCTTTGTCCTAGTCTGGACTCATCCTTATTGTTGATCAATGATCTCAATCCATTCCTGACTATCTTGTAATTTAAACTAGCTGTCAGTAGAATTTCATCAGAAAATCAATGGTGATGTTGTGTCCTGCTTTAGTAGAGGTCTATGCTTCTCACAATGAACTGGCTTTCTGTGGAAGAGCTTTCTATGCTTAAAGCCAAACAGGAAATACGCAGTGGACTAAGTACTAAGCAGCTGTTTTCACAGCTTATTGTCAGGGTACACATGTCATGTGGTTGACCATGATCTTTTTTTGGATCCACAAGGAAGAGACTGTGATATATTAGAGGTGTTGAGGTTCTGTTACATGGCAGCTATGCTTTGTGTACATGCTGCAAGGTTAGCTGTTTCTAAACATTTATTTTTGTAGTTTCCTATGTGTTCTCACTGTCTCTTTAAGGCAGTTGTGTGGGAATGAAATGTTTAGTGCTGAAGGATCAGATCCAAAAATAGAAAAGAAATAGTTCTGAACATAAGCAATGATCTGAAGTACAAAGCTAATGATAAATATAATTGTTAAAAATAGGAAATGGTGGTAGAAGTACTACTGAAGTATTTGTTTCTAGTAACAACTTATTTCTTCTGTCTCCAGTAAGATAAGTGTCCTGGAGAAACTGTATGAAATAATGTGAAATTAAAGGTTGTAAATTAAAGTTTCCCTCTACCAGGTTTTAAAAGCTGCAGTGCGCTCTCCATTGATGCAGAAAGTCTGCAAAATTTGCAGAACCTGACATCTGGAATTTGCTGTAAGCTATACCAGCTGAAAACCCTATTAATAAAAGTATGGGGTTTTAAAATCCAATTAATTATTTACAGGTCCTGTGGTGGTTGAAGGTGGCTCTTCCTAAATAATGTGTAAGAATGCTTGTGAGGATGTTTCATCCCATGTGCCCTCTTTCTGGAGGGGAGGTATGTGGGGCAGACGGTGATGTTTCAGTTTACAAGGCAAAGGGTCGTGGAATGTTTTGAGTCTTGATTTAGGCTCAGGAACAAACCCTGCGGCTGCTTGGGAAGAATATTCTAAGCTGAGAAGCAAAACATTCCATGGTCCTTAACCAACTCAAAACATCAACATCTGACCTTCACAGTGGCATGAATGAAAGATTTAAAATCCAAGAATTGTACTGTTTTAGATCAGAGTTCTCCAATGCATCTGGCATTGTCATATGGTGATGCTGTAATTTTAAGTTACATATTGTACCGGGGACATTATGTTCACCTTACAAGAAAGGGAAAAATAAGTTTTGCAGAGTCATAATGCCTTTTGTATGAAGAGTATGTAAATAGCTACAGGGTTTTCAGTCAAAGTTGTTAATATAAATTCATTTTATAATAGATGAAAATAAAAAGAAAGTTTCCTTGAAGAAACTATATTACAGTCTCACAATACTGATAAAATGTGTCAAGCTTCAGAGTAACTACTTTAAAAGATGAATTAAACTAAGACCTATTGTAATAAAGTTTTAATTTATCAAGTGTAGAAATTGGGCATGTCACACTTTTTATTTTACAAATATAATTGCTAAAGTTGTTAGAAAGGTTAATATTAATTCCACTGTGCAAAACAATTCTAAATCTATAAATATGTGTACTACAGATCTAAATTACCGTCTATCCAAACACAGTTTAAAACATGATTAAACTGTCTCCTGCTGCCTTTCATAACTCATGTGTCCTACATGGAAAGAATTTGTAGGCTAAATCCATTTTCTAGATGACATACTAAAAGTCTTTCTACTTCATTTAGGCATGTCTAAATCCAAACAAATCAGCGTCAGCCTCCCTTGTAGCCCACAAGGTCTCCAGGAGGAATTAATCTGATCCTAAAGAAAGTATATGAGGAATCTGTAGCAGCTTGTTTCACTACACTGACTGTAAAAGAGGACTCCCCTTAGTTAATCAACTAAATTTAACTAAGACTACTGTGGAAAACTAAATTTAGACAACTAAGCTTAGGTGGGAGGAATTCCTCCACAACAGTTTACATGCCAGTTGGAAGTGATGATCTCACTGCCGTGGGCAAAGACGAAACTGACTGTTTGTCTTGGTGCGAGTGAAGACATAGTATCAGGACATGGGGAGGTTTTCACAATTGCCCCATTTTGTGTCTGTCTTGAGAAGCTACTGGCATTAGTCACTCCAATATGTTCCTCGTGCATTTCACTTTCAAACTTACTGATACTCATTGCACTGTCATCTTTTCATGATTAGATTTTTTTCTTTGCCTGTGTCTTCTCATTCAGGTTGAAAGATATGAACTAATAAGTTGGTTATGCTCTTAAACTGGGCAGCCCTGGGTACACGTGGAGTGTGAATTAATGGCCAGAGAGCAGGAAAAGTACAGAAAAAAGTCTTAGCTTTTTTCCAAGTATGTTTCTGGCATGGAGTGTGATACAGGGCACTTGTAGTTCCATTTCCTTTTCAATACATCTCCTACTACATTCCAAAGTAATTCGTACAACAGCCACCATGGTTGCTTTGTGTTTCAGGTGTTATCTTCTGGGTATTCCAATAAAATCAACTATATAAGTAAGGAGGTATGTTTTATTTGTCGGCTAGACCACGGTAGAAGTCGTAATTCAGAACATCTTATTTTAGCTACATTTTTTCTTGATTTATAAGCTTGGGGTGGAGGAGTTAGAACTATTTACCAGTTGGCTGACAAAAGCTTAGAACTTTGCACTTGGCAACTGATTTGTTTGAGATAGAGAGTGGTGGTGTTATAGGAGTGGTAATTATTTGTAGTGCATTAACTTGATGCAACTTGACAGCCTTTTCCCTTTATATTGCAAGTGTGATGAAATAGTCCTTGCAGTTTGATTATTCTGCAAAAGTCCAACTACTTAAAAAAGTCATAACTGGATTCACTTAGAAGGTTATTTAAGCAGCAGGAAATATCTCAGATCCCCTCTACGAGACGTCTTTGTCTCTGTCCTCCACCTGCATTTTGCAAAATACACAAGTAGAAGATTCAAGTCATATGAATGTATTTTCAGAGGAAACATCCATGATGAAGATGTATTTGGTCCAAATGATCCCTGCAATTTAGAATATTGCCATGTCTCCTGAAGCAAAGATTTGAGAAGAACAAAGTTCTTTCTCGTGTGAGGAGCTTTTTTCAGATTTCTTTTAGTAATAATCAGAAATAATATCAAAATACAATGTAGCTCTATTTAGGCATTTGTGAGTGAACATTGTCTTAAAAAAAAGAATATACAAAACATCTTTATTCATACTCAGCACAGTGGTAACAATTAAGCAGATTTGCTTTTAAAAAGGCCACATGGTAATTAATTCAGGAACTCTCACAATTTCCTAGATGACAGAGGTTGTTCTGACTTGCAAATGAACATAAGCAATTGGAAATCCCTCTATTATTGTTCTTAGGAGTCTTCTCCAGATATATTTGTAAGTATAAAATCATTTTGTTTTGTCCTATCATCTGAAGCAATATTTCACTACCAAGGTTGACTTGCAGAATTTCTGAAGAATAGTTAAAAAGCCCATAGTATTGTACGCTTGTTGGTCCATTACATATAACTGTTACAAAATTGGAAAAACAGCTGCAGAGGTTTGTTTTCAATCAAGAAGGAAAAAAAAAAGAAGTAGCGAGAGACAAATCATTCTTGACTTGTTGAGGTCAGTACAAATCATGGGTAGAGTTTAAGACCTATAATTTTTAAAGTCTGTAGTGGCATCCAAAATAGAATTACTTTTCTTTTTTAAATTATTACATCCTTCTTACTTGACCTGTACTATAGAATGCAGAGAAAGCACAAGTCCAAATTCTTTTCAATGCATGTTCAAAATTAACATTACACACTGGCAGAGCAACATTTTGCTATGGCAAATGGTAACCAAAAGGTTTATAGGGTAAAAACTACATTATAATTTTCAGTTCATATTCTCAGTTTGTAGACTGTTATGATTCTAAGTTTGTGTTTGGTAAAAGGACTACCAGAAGGTTTTTATTTTATCTCCTGAGCCTTTATTTCTAGCCAGTCCTGAATGCAGAACTGAGCACTGGCTCTTTCAGGCAAGTGCTGTAAGCACTAGTCTTTGACATCACGCTCTTGTCCCTCCTCCCAGTTGTAATCAGTTTTGAATTTCTTTTTCAATGGCAAAATTCAGAAGGAATACTGAAAAATATTATGCTTCAGAACAACCTTGGGATTAGAATATATGTGTGCAAACAATTTCAGAATGCATTGTTCAAGATTTGACCAAGTGCTCTGAACACTGAACCATTTTGTGAACATCAAGAATAACATATCTTTCTGGTTTGAAAACAGTGATCCAAGACAATTTTCCTGAAAAATGTATTATAATATTTTTACTTTCAAGAGAAAGACTGGATATCTTGCTTGAAAGGGAACAATTTCCTCTAGATCTGTGAAGAAGGGGCTGGGGCAGGGGTTAGGGGGCAGCAGTCTTTTCACAAAGAAAGGGAGTTTAAATCATAGAATAGTTTGGGTTGAGAGGGACTCAACACAGAGAGTAAGAACTTACTCGTGCACTAAAGATCATGCTGTCATATAGGTAACTTAATCCTTCCCTTGATTAAGTTAGTTGCTTCTTAAAAAAGATTAACTTCATGTACCAGCCACCAGAACCCATGGAAATAACTGTAATACTGTCAAATACCAATGGACTAGGGGGAACTGTCTTAGGTATTTAATGATCAGAGCAATTTATGTCAGCACTAGAGCTTCTAAACTGAAAACAAGAGATTGAATTATTGTAGATATATCTACATTAGTCGAGTATCATAACATCAAAGTACCCTCTTAAGTGATTTTCCCTCCTGCTTTCCCCTCTCCTACCATGCTTTGTTTAGCACTGCAGAGAAGCCTGGAGCCTGTGAACTAAATTCCTCTGCAGGATCCAAAGACAGATCATTGACTCCAGGTGTGTTCCTGCCACACTCCAGCTGCTAATGCTCAGCTTGCAGGACCGGGATAGAGCTCATCTGAGGTAAATCACCTGAAATACAGGGCTCTCAGCAAACAGCTCTGCTCCTACTGCACTGTGATATTTGCTGAGGCAGATGCAGTCTTAGGGTATCTGCTCCTCCGGGAATGACAGCATGAAAAAATAATGCTCAAGCTCCAGTGCACTGTCCTGACCTATTCAAGTTTCGCACATCCTTTTGAGGAGCACAAAGCAAGTCTCAACAAGCAGATTGGTGCCTTCCTTATGCCTTGGTTCTGTCACATGCAGATCTGTGTGGTAGCAGGTGGTTTTCTGAATATAGCTGCGACAGCAGGGCTCATGTCACACAGGCACAGGTACACCTGCTCCTGCTTCCTCTTTGGTAGTTGCTCTTGATCAGCCTTGCTTTGCACAGTTAAAAGCAATGTGGCAGAGATTAGCTATTTTAGCAGTTGCTCATCTGCTCTCTCATCAAATCAGACTGGACTTTTAAAAGTAGAGCTGGTCACCAGCCAATTCAGTTCTTCGCTTCTACCTTCTCACCTGACACAAACCAAAGTTTTGCAGATAGGCTGCTAACAGTGTCCTCAAGAAAACTGGCTTAATTTCCTTTATACTTCCTATTTTTGGTTTCGTCTGGTTTGGGTTTGGTTGGGTGCTTTTCAAGGGGGGGGGGGCAAACGGGGTTTGGTTTTTTTGGATTTTTTTTTGAGAAGAGATATGGATAAAATAAGTAAATTGAAGAATGTGAAGGAAAAGGTAAGGATAAAGACTTGTTTTGAGGGTGATAGATGATACTGAACCCATCTTATGCTGTCACCCCTGAAAATGTGACAGCAAGAAGTTGTGACTGCAGTAGAAAGCTTTGCTCTTTGTCCCATAGCAAAAGGCAAACATTTAGCCAGTTCACCCCAAGTCTTTTTAGTTGATGGATCTCATAGATGAAAACAACTTGGATGAGTGGTTGTCAATAACCAGGCTGTAAGCAAAATTTACTGAAGTAGGTCAGGATTGAGTATAATTAGAAGTAATGGGGTGTGAGATAGCAAAGTGAAATACCAGTGAAATATCTGGATCACTTTGTGAATAGTGAAGTGTGTTGGACTGTGAAACATTCTCTCCTAGTGTTGAAATACATGCGTGTGTGTTCATCATTTATATTCTGTGCTGTTTTGCCTTTCTAATGTGATATGATAATCATGTATCTATGAAAATTATTGGGAAATCTTGGCAACTCTGATTTAGTCTTAGCAATATATATCTCTAGTAGGGCAAGTAGTGAGCCAAGTATCATAGATCAGAAATAACCAGATGGCAGCCCAGAAGGGCTCTGACGTTTGCTCAAATGTGGAGTAACAGGGTATCAAGCTGTGGGATGATAACACCTGGTTGCCTGTTAGCACTTTACGTCAAGGCAAAACTTTGATTGTCCCAAAAGTGGAGCAGTGCCTGCAACAGCCTCATCTGTGCCAAATAATGGCTGCTAATGTATTATATCTTCATTTTCTCATCAGATATTGATTTAATGGGAGCAACAAGTGCCTGGCGAACTCCACCTGTGCAGCGAGGTGAAGCTGCACAGGCATCTCCCATCCATTGCAAGGTGTTGCCAGCAGCCTTGAAGGCTTAGTTTTTGCTGACCCTCTGACACCAGGGGGAGAAGAGACATGCTCCTTTCTGTTTCTCTGCCCCCGTGCATGGCTTTTCTATAGATTGCACAGCCAGGGAGTGGTTTGACAGTAACCCCTGTGGTGTTGCAGCTGCCTTAAAGCAAATTGTCTGCATTCTACCTTCCCCAGCAGACACCTAAATTCAGCGTGCTCCTGGGCTCTTCCCAGTGCATAACCTGGCAGATGATACCTGCCCTAGAGGCAGCCTGTACCCTGCCTGTCGTGACTTTCACCTGACCCAGTTCATATCTGAAACCTTAATGAATCATCTTGTGGCCGTACACACCAATATTCAGGCAACTCAATTCTGCTCACCATGTGGGATTTGTGTCCAGACCCACGCAGGGTGCTCATGCAGGTGTCCATAAGTGTGCTAGGTGAGAAAACAGTCTATGACCTGTTGGAGCTGACTGGCATGTCGATCCCTAAGGCGAGTTGAATCACTTTGCAAGTGCTGCTACTTCTACTGACTAAAGCTGTGATAAAGTTGGCTAAAAGATATGTGTCTAGTGACATCTGATATGGCATCCTTCTAGGATTCTACCTGTGGACAAAGAAGGGTATATTCCATTTGGCCATCTCAAGGATGTCTCAGGCATGTAGGATATCTTAAAGGTCATTCTCTGTTTAAAAATCTAATCCCATCCTGGTTATCCACTGACAACAGAGGGAGTTTGGGGACTTATCTCAAATGTCGATGTCTACATTTAGATGTTTAACGTAGGTGTCTTAACCCTGAACTGAATCCCACCCACAGTTTTATTCTCCCAAAAGAAGTAGTCTAAGGACATGAGATTGCCTGAAGTGAAATGCCAAAAACTTGCCAGGAAATGATTGTCAAATATATGCAGCACTTTGACACAGCTCTCATCCAAACAGTTGGTTGCTTTTCAGAAATAAATGAGAGTATGCTTTTAGGGTTCACTGCCACTGGGTATAATTCTTAATTCTGTGTTATTTACCATATTCCAGTGGACACATTCTGGTGCACGATCCACTGCCCATTTCTTGCTTTTTTATGTTGTTACAATTTCTTTTCTGGCCGGGTCCTGTCAGTTGCTAAGTCACTGCTAAAAGTGGTGAACACTTTTTACTCTTACTGATATCTGTAAAATGTAGGATCAAGATACTCTTGTTCAGTCAAACTGAGTAATTGTTTCTGAGAAGAAGAGTTTTATTAACAGCTGGTATTTCTACCTTGAGTTTGACCTTATGTTTTGAGAAAATTAGCTTGATTAAGTTCTCACTGGCATGCCACTGTGCAATGAGCTTTGGAACTACTCTGTAAAGGCAATGTCTAAATTATACTACCCTTGAATTAGTCCCCTTTGTCTTACTGTTTAAGCAAATCATCAGTCTAGAAACAGTTCTACCTCTGGAAAACAAATTGCTCATTTTACCATGAGAATTGTTACTGTGAACAACATTAAAACCTCAGTCAGCATCTCCTTACACAACCAGCGGTAAGTGAGCACTCAAGCACAGTATGTACCAATAGCAATTTAATTTTCCCCCTTATTCCAAGCAGTGAGTGTAGAGAACTGAGGGATCCATGTTTCAGTAACATGCTATCCCTAAAATCTGACAGTCTGAAGTTTTTGCTGCTGTTAAAAAAAAAAAAAAAATCACTTTGAATAATGTGATTCTTAATCATTCCTAAAACGACTCTTCTTTCTATTCACAAACATTAATTTTAAATGGGATTATTTTCAGTTGTTTGATTTTTCTCCTTAGAGCACTGGTGAAATAGTATCAACTCTTTTTATGATGGATGGTATTATGTTAGCAGTTCCTGATTATTTGTTAAGGGTTATTGCATGTCTGAAGCTGTAGCTCTCAATGGAAAGAACGCCGTAATTTTAGATTTCCTTGAATAGAAACCACTGGTGTTTGTAGTGCCCAGAACATCAGGGCACTAACCCACTTCAGCAGTGAGCAGTGTCCAGCGCAGCTGGCTGTGGATGGCCTGGCAGGTAGTGTGAGCCCTGGGAGGCAGCACGGCCCACAGGGACCAGTGGAAGTCCCTGCTGAGGACACCGCTTCAGTCGCAGGGAAGCGATGGCTGGAGGGGATGTTGCTCTAAGGACGTGTGCTAGGCTGTGCTTTCAGGGAAGATGTTACTGTCGGGCCGGAATAACCTGTTGCTTATTTAGTTAGTGCATCTCCTGTGGGTTGAATTCCTAACAGAGTCATCGTTAGATTTCCACCATTGTTTATGATTCCATGCGTCTGCTAGAGTATCTGCTATGAGTAATTTTAGACTGAAAATTAGTATTTTAAATAGTGTATTTTGCAGTGATACTCTAGTAGATGCATGGGGTCAATAAAATAATTACTTTCAAGACAGAGCATGAACATTAGTTAGTAGAAGCACATGGCCTTGTTACTAACAGCTGGTTTTATCTTTGGGTTATGCTCAGCTTTGTAAATACTCTCATCTTTAGAAGAAAAAAACAAAATTGCAAATGGAAACTCCATCACTAGCAGCTGAGTTTGAAAGAAATTCCTACACTCAGTATGTAACTGCGATGTCAGCATGCTGGGGACTGCAGAGAGTGTAGGATACACCTGCACAATGAGGAAAAATGTCAACAGCTTCCACATATCTATTTGAAGCTCAACTTCTTTATGTGGCTTAGGGTCAGTTTCATCTCTCAGAAAACCAGTTTCAAGGAAAAGTATGTATTACTTCCCTTGGCAGTTATAGTGAATTGTATGTATATGCCCCTTGAATATCAGTGATCTTCTTTAATATCTCAGGACATTTCATGAGATTTCTAGTGCCCAGCAATGGTTTGATGTGTTGGTTTAGCACAGCATCCGAAAGGGAAGATGTGCCACAACTCATGGTGCAGTCCCTTATATGTATTCTTACTTAGAAGGGTATTAGAGTAAGAAATAAATTCCTGCAAAAGGAAATATTTCCAAAATAAACTTGGCTCATAATCCGCATTATTGCAGGCATAACTGGCATTATTGCTGTATCTGGCTTACAATAGTGACAGGAACCTGCATATCAGGAGATATTCCTGATATTTCTAATCAAGGTAGGTTATGTCTTCCTTTGTACATTTGTATTCATTTGGTTTTGACCAAATGCAATTTCTTATTTTCAGGTTTTTTTCTTTTCAAAATGAGCATTCTGAACATCTTTAGTTCGGAGAATTCTTCAAAGGCACTCAGGCCTAGATTTGTACCCACCTGTGCCAATCAAAAAAAAGAAATGGAGATTGGATTGAATTGCTTGCAGCAGGATTTTCCTTCTCTTTTTCCACTAGCTCTAGAAGGAGACCAAGATAGATAGATTCCAACTTAGAAACCTTAGCAGGCTGTCTAAATTTAGGTAGGTTGCATCGAGGTATGGCACTACTGAATGTGGTTGATATCTACAGTGTTTGCCTCTTATATTCACTAGTAAGAGGCAGGAGTGGGTGTCATTCAACTCACTCGGAAAAAAGAGTAAACAATAAAAGCTTCTCTTTTTAGCCAGTTAATAATTGCCTTTGTTTTACCTTATTGGCAAATATGATCAATAAAATAAAATGAAAGAAAGAAAGGAGGAATGAAATAATGGCTCGTATTTATATTCCACCTATCTTAATAAAATAAAATGGTGGTGGGTATATTTAGAACAAAGTATTCAAATATAAAGTTCATGATGTTCACAGGGAACATTTGACATTCTTAACTACAAGAGGTCATGGAGTCAAAGACTTACTGACTACTAACAAACAGAGGCAGAGACCTGTGTGATACATCTGCGTAAAGAGAAAACTGACTAAAACTCAAGCTCTGGGGAGGAAGATGATTACTGGAAGAAAGGAAGTTCTTATTTATATGCATCATTGCAGAATTAGGTACATGCATCGTGAGGTTTCTTTTGCTTTGCCCTTGAGACCAGTTATTCCACTACTGGGGGAAGCAGAGTACAAAAGGTTAGTCTAATCTATCTAAAAGTGCAAATTACATGAGCATTTACAGAATAATTTTGAAAAGGATTTTTTTCCTTTTACCAGAAATTTGTTGACTGAAAACAGCTGAGGAGGAAAAGAACATGGGCTATCAGCAGATTAAAGGTTGATGATTATGATGTAGTCTTGGATAAAGTGATTGTAGGTCTACAACTTAATCAAGTAAAATATCCAAGGAGATAGAGAATTACTGAGATAATATAAGGCAGGGAAGTGTGTCTTGGAGTAACATGTACACTTTGGTTGCTCAGAAAAGGTGGTGTGGCAAAGGAGTAGTGCAAACAAGGAAGGAGTCTGAAGGTTCAATTCAGCTGACCACTTGTAGACGTCTATTACTAGTTGAATGCCTGAGGGTAGCAGGGGTTTGGGGTGTGACATAAGAGCTAGAGGGGACCAGTGCCTTTTCAGGAGAGCAAATGGGGACAGATAGGGAATCCTGGGATGTTTCAGGTGGCACCAATGTGTGAGGAATAGGCTGGAGCTGTAAAGGAGACATTTGTGCAGCCTGGCAGAATGAAGTCTAAAGGAGGAATAGCTTTTTCTCCAGCTATGCTGGAAGAAGGATAATCCTGTCAGCAGTCCTCGACAGCTGAACGTTATTTAGGACTGAGGACATTGTCGTGCTGGAGGAGTGAGTCTCTGTCCACAACCACTCACAGAAGCAGTGGGTCAGGCAGGGGGATCCCAGCTACTTCTGACAGAGAGTCTGATCTTTACAGAGTCAGATTGTTGCGGGAAGTTGCTTGTGTGAGAGGCTGGATTTGGTGGCTCGGGAAGCCTTTTCCAGTTAAGGTTTTTCAGGACTAGGAAGCCATGCTGATTGTCCCTCAACCTGCCTTATGTTAGAGTTCAGATGAGGTATTTATAGTAATCCTTAAGTTTGTGAATCTCTCATAACATCTGAGCTTCTTGATAGTTAAAATATTGTTTCAAAGACTTTCTTATAATCAACTGTCATTTTCCCGAAAGGTTAATGTTACTTGCTGTTCTCTTCTACTTTTATTTGGTTGTCTTGCCAAGGAGGTATTCCTACACTGGGAATCTGAGTTAGGCTGGCTTGCTTTCAGATGAAGTTGTACCCTCTGGCTTAAGACGAAGAAAGCATAACACAGGTGCTTCAAAATGAAGCATTGTTTACAATGCGATTACCAGATGTAGCGATTGTTTACTTGCTATTACCAGACATAAATCTGGATGATTACTTTTTAAACTAGGTGAGTAAAAACCTGGGCTAAAAGAGTGCACAATTAATCTTCTGCTAGTTGGAAATATTGACAAGATGGATTTTTCTCAGTGCAAGCTTCCTGTATCAGTTATTTCCTATTTTCTTATCTGTCAAATATATTTTTTTCTGTGAATAACATACTGAAATAATTATATGTTTGGGAGAGGAGTCATTATTTAGGAGAAGAGACCTTATATAATACTTCAGAAAGCAGTTTATAAGGAAGTGTTGAGAAGATAGATTTTTGTTCAGATTTTCAGATGATCTATTTTTAAAGTTTTTATGTTGTAACACAGTGATGTACCTTCTTCTGACATTCTCCCACACAAGAAAATACAAACTTCCTGAAGGGTGCACAGAGTATTTGAGCTATTACCAATCTCACATAATTGCTGCTGGGTCACAGATCTGTGGAGCACTATAATAGACATGCCTTTGTCAGCCAGGGAATCCACATGGCAGCTTTCTGATGCCATCACTCCCTAGCAATAATAATTCTCATATTGTTACTATTTATATTTTTCACTCTTGTTGTAATTTAGCAGGAGACTTTTAATCCTGAATTGTTATTTGGGCGTATGTATAAATGAGAATCTGGTCATGCAGGCAAATTTCTGGAAAGAACTGTTCCTCTGGATTTAAGAAGTCTTATATAATACCTCATCAAGCTATTCATTAGGGCATGTTCTGTGCTGTACATTTAAAGGTCTTGAGTGACATGCAACTGTCATTTTATGTCTTCTGGCAAATAGGGCTTGTCACTTTGAAGTCTTTATTGCTACAAGGGCAGGAAGGGGTTAGTCATCACATAAGTATACATTTTCTTGAGAAAAAAAATAACATTATTTTTGTCAGGCTCTGGTCCAGATAGTGAATAGGTTTCACTGTTAAAGAATTTAGCCAACCAAATTATACATTTGACTGATTTCAATCAAATTCTTTTGTTGGGATTTATCACTAATGGGTGACCATCTTATTACAGACTTAGATAACTAAATTTTGTGTTATCTAACCAACTAAGTTGTGGAACATTCTTTGCTATTGAGTTTAAATGGTTTGCTTTGATATCACTTTGATTTCAACTTGATTGATCATTATAATTCTTTTTACTTGAGTTTGTGGATTATTATGGTAGGTGAGCTTAGGTAACACATTTTCCTGATTTTATTTTTATGAAGTCTTTTAGTGAAATTATTAAAATACACCAACTTAAGTGTCTCTAAGCAGTGTGAGGGCAGAACGACTACGGATGTGTGTGGAATCAGGCCAATAAATTCCAAAACTTGAACAGGTTTCCCTAATTAGCCTTTATTTACTGGCAGCTTTTGGGTTTTTTTTAAGTTCAGCCTCTTTCGAGGCTACCCACAGATTATACATACCACTCTGAGGGCAGCAGCCAGTACTAAAATGCTTATGTGAGGATATGTGCATGTACACAAATCTCTTCACAGCTGGCTCTCTATTGGCCCTAAATACTGGAAAAGTGTTTTAACTTGTCCTCAGGCTGGCTTAGCTTGTACATCTGAAAATGGACCCACAGTGGAGTGTTTTTATTAGCAAGTCTTTACTAAAAGTATTTGGGCAGTCTGCCCAAACTCTCCCTTTTCTGGCCAAACTGCATGCTGCCTTGTACTTCATCATGGGAAGCATGGGAAGACATGTGGTTCTGTGTGAAAACATACCCTGAAACTTAGAAAAGTCACTGCTCATTGTAGCATAATTCCCACAAGTAATGCTCCTGTCCCGTATTTCCCAACCTAATCTGCATCCTTTCTCCTTTCTTCCTCAAGTGAACTTGCACTGTCAGACTGTTTCTGCCCAACCCGTTTCTCAACAGAAATTGTGTACAAGTTTCTTCTCCCACCCTTTTCTCATTTGGAGAAAGACCACCCACCCTCTCCATGAGCAGGGACAGCCCACTCCCCACGTCCCCTGAGAAATGTTGCTGTGCTGTGTGGCTGCTGCGGGATCACATCCACAGAGCATTAGGTCAGTGCTACTGTTGGAAATGCTGGAAGACAGCCTTCTGTGTAGCCAGATGACACTGAGGTACTTTTATCTTGAAAAATATTTTGGAGAGCTCCTTGAATTTACCCAGGAGGATAACACCAGCCAAGGAGACAGGAAGGTCGACTTAACTGGATGTTTCAGTCACTCATTAAGATCATTATCTGTGTTACTGCCTTCCCTGTCCTTCCCACCCTAAACTGGCTGCCTGCTGCATGTAGTCTAGACTCATGTCATTCATGCTCCATCATTTCAAAGAATAAGTTCATGTCAGTCAGTGGACAGCAGTCTTTCTCTCCTTTGCTCTGGTAGCAGGTTTAAACACGTCACTGTTTCTCTCTAAGCAAGAACAAATAGTTCAAGCTTCAAGGTCATTCCCACAGATTACTGAGGACATTTGCATACTGCTACCCATCAGCAAGAGGTAACCATACATCTTGTATTTTTCTGAAGAGTGCCTCTTTCTAGTTTAAATAAAACTAGGAAGATGAACTAATTTAATATTGTCATCTAATGATACTTCTGTGATCTAGTGATGCTCTTTTTTTCCCCACTAGTGAGCTATCGGGTTATTTGCCCATAAGGTAAATGAAATTAGGCGCAGTTTTAGGTGTATTTGAAGAAGCAAGTTCTTGAATATCTCTTATTTTAAAAAATATGCAGATTTGCAATACTGTATGCTTGACCCCAAATCATCCTACCCCTCTAAGATCTGTTAATAATTTCTAATATTTCTCAATGGTCTTTTATTTATCTTTTGATATTGCTCAAACTTCAGTGTAATAGTAGTCTCGTAGACTTTAAAGGTCACTGTTGTAAGAACCTGTCATTCTCAACTAAGATTTGATGTAACATCAGCCCTAGAAGGTAAAGGTTTCCTCCCATCTGGTATTAAGTAAACTTACAGACCATCTTTATGCTATATATGAAGCACCATGCTTTAATTCCCCCCAAAATGCTATGAAATTGCATCCTGTCTTTTACAAAAGAGCATCAAAGTAAGTTATCTGTGTCACCTCATCAAAGGTTTACCACATCCAGTGTCTCGGACTCAGACTCTCTTAGGTCTAGGTCTCTTAAGATGCTGGTACGAAATGCTGGTGAAGCTTAATCCACCATATAACCATTGTACCTTGGACCCTAAAAGTTGTTCTTTCTAGCTGATGTCCTGCCTTCCTGACTGTGAAGCTAGAACATGTGTAAGCAGATAACATGACAGCCTGCTTCCCATCATCCACTACAGCTGTATGCTAGGTCATGTTTTTTGCTTTACTAAAACTTTGATTATTGGGCATTTTAAACCAGAGCAAAACCAAGAGGCTTAGCTCCTTTCCAAATTAACAGCCTTATAGGAAACATACTCCATACTGAGTTTTTCAGTTTACATCCGGCATGCATGACTCAGTGTTAAAGTCCAAATTGGTACTTTTGCTATTGTTAGCTTTCAAATCTGAAACTGACTGTAGTTCTAAAAATGAAAAATTACTTTCAGGTGAGGACCCCACATACTGTATTGCCAACTATAACAAGTGTAAAATAAACAGTGCTAGAAGGCAGGCATGGTCAGTGAAATTTCATCATCTGCAGCTGAAGTCGTTCAAGCAGTCCGTGGAATCAACCCAGTTGCTGCCTCAATACAATTAACATCTTCCTACAGACTTTCCAGGCACAGTGTAGGAGTTAGCATGGACCCCAAGTTATTCCCAGAAGACGGTTCTCATTCAGCTGTCTTATTTCAGGGCGCGGTATGTTTAACAGTCTGGGCAAGCCTATCCAGTTGACACCAGTGCTAGAGCATGTTAAAGTTGCTGTCTAGACATTTGGTTATAAGGCAGTATCTGGACTGATGCTGGGTTCAGAAATCAAAGGCTTATCTGCATTTCTTTTGTTCATGTTGAAATGAAACAGTCTGTTCTGGTGACTGACAGTGAAGGAACTTTATGTTTCATTTGGACTGGGATTTATCAGAGCTACTCTTGCTTTCCAAAATTCTCTTTGAACATCATTTTTACAGTGTATCAAATAGGGTTCTGTGTCAGATTAAAGCTGGTATGTCACAGATCTATTTTAGAAAGAAAATTTCATACTTTCATGAACTTAGCAAATGTCAGAAACTTTCCTTTGCCATGAAAAGTGCATATAAAACAGTTTCAGAAGATCACAGAGAAATCAGCACGTTATTCACTTGTCATAAGTGTTCTGGTTTCCTGAGCAGGGTGATGCCATAGTTACTTGTGAAGTTTCACCTTTTTTTTTTTTTTTTTTT